>CAXAJV010001090.1:600600-788600 GCA_963969225.1 Xylocopa violacea
GTAAATAATGTCCCCACCGAGAAGTACGGGCCGACACGACCGGCATTTTGTAAAACATTACCAGCGAGGGTCTAGCTGGGTTAGGTTAGGTTATATTACGATATAGACGTATATAATGTTCCCACCGAGAAGTAGCGGCCGCCCCGCCAGGAATGTTGGAAAATACTACATCCGGGATGTTAGGTTGCCTTTGGTTAGGATATATAAAGTTATAGACGTAAATAATGTCCCCACCGAGAAGTACGAGCCGACACGACCGGGATTTTGTAAAACATTACCAGCGAGGGTCTAGATGGGTTAGGTTAGGTTATATTACGATATAGACGTATATAATGTGCCCACCGAAAAGTAGGGGCCGACCCGCCAGGAATGTTGGCAAATACTACATCCAAGATGTTAGGTTCCCTTAGGTTAGGATATATAACGATATAGACGTATATAATGTCCGCACGGAGAAGTACGGGCCGACACGACCGGGATTTTGTAAAACATTACCAGCGACGGTCTAGATGGGTTAGGTTAGGTTATATTACGATATAGACGTATATAATGTGCCCACCGAGAAGTAGGGGCCGACCTGCCAGGAATGTTGGAAAATACTACATCCGAGGTGTTAGGTTGCCTTAGGTTAGGGTATATAACGATATAGACGTATATAATGTCCGCACCGAGACGTACGAGACGACACGACCGGGATTCTGTAAAACATTACCAGCGAGGGTCTAGATGGGTTAGGTTAGGTTATATTACGTTATAGACGTGAATAATGTTCCCACCGAGAAGTGGGGCCGACCCGCCAGGAATGTTGTGAAATACTACATTCGAGATGTTAGGTTGCCTTTGGTTAGGATATATAACGTTATAGACGTATATAATGCCCGCACCGAGACGTACGGGACGACACGACCGGTATTCTGTAAAACATTACAAGCGAGGGTCTAGATGGGTTAGGTTAGGTTATACTTCGTTATAAACGTATATAATGTTCCCACCGAGAAGTGGGGCCGACCAGCCAGGAATGTTGTGAAATACTACATTCGAGATGTTAGGTTGCCTTTGGTTAGGATATATAACGTTATAGACGTATATAATGCCCGCACCGAGACGTACGGGACAACACGACCGGGATTCTGTAAAACATTACAAGCGAGGGTCTAGATGGGTTAGGTTAAGTTATACTTCGTTATAAACGTATATAATGTTCCCACCGAGAAGTGGGGCCGACCAGCCAGGAATGTTGTGAAATACTACATCCGAGATGTTAGGTTCGCCTAGGTTAGGATATATAACGTTATAGACGTATATAATGTCCGCACCGAGAAGTACGGGACGACACGACCGGGATTCTGTAAAACATTACAAGCGAGGGTCTAGATGGGTTAGGTTAGGTTATATTACGATATAGACGTATATAATGTTCCCACCGAGAAGTAGCGGCCGCCCCGCCAGGAATGTTCTAAAATACTACATCCGAGATGTTAGGTTCCCTTAGGTTAGGATATATAACGATATAGACGTATATAATGTCCCCACGGAGAAGTACGGGACGACACGACCGGGATTTTGTAAAACATTACCAGCGAGGTGCTAGATGGGTTAGGTTAGGTTATACTACGTTATAAACGTATATAATTTTCCCACCGAGAAGTGGGGCCGACCAGCCAGGAATGTTGTGAAATACTACATCCGTGATGTTAGGTTCCCTTAGGTTAGCATATATAACGTTATAGACGTATATAATGTCCGCACCGAGACGTACGAGACGACACGACCGGGATTCTGTAAAACATTACCAGCGAGGGTCTAGATGGGTTAGGTTAGGTTATATTACGATATAGACGTATATAATGTGCCCACCGAGAAGTAGGGACTGACCCGCCAGGAATGTTGGAAAATTCTACATCCGAGATGTTAAGTTGCCTTAGGTTAGGATATATAAAATTATAGACGTATATAATGTCACCACGGAAAAGTACGGGCCGACACGACTGGGATTTTGTAAAACATAACCAGCGGGGGGCTAGATGGGTTAGGTTAGGTTATATTACGTTATAAACGTATATAATGTTCCCACCGAGAAGTGGGGCCGACCTGCCAGGAATGTTGTGAAATACTACATCCGAGATGTTAGGTTCCCTTAGGTTAAGATATATAACGTCATAGACGTAAATAATGTCCCCACCGAGAAGTACGGGCCGACACGACCGGCATTTTGTAAAACATTACCAGCGAGGGTCTAGCTGGGTTAGGTTAGGTTATATTACGATATAGACGTATATAATTTTCCCACCGAGAAGTGGGGCCGACCAGCCAGGAATCTTGTGAAATACTACATCCGTGATGTTAGGTTCCCTTAGGTTAGGATATATAACGTTATAGACGTATATAATGTCCGCACCGAGACGTACGAGACGACACGACCGGGATTTTGTAGAACATTACCAGCGAGGGTCTAGATGGGTTAGGTTAGGTTATATTACGATATAGACGTATATAATGTTCCCACCAAGAAGTAGCGGCCGCCCCGCCAGGAATGTTGGAAAATACTACATCCGAGATGTTAGGTTCCCTTAGGTTAGGATATATAACGTTATAGACGTATATAATGTCCCCACGGAGAAGTACGGGCCGACACGACCGGGATTTTGTAAAACATTACCAGCGAGGGTCTAGATGGATTAGGTTAGGTTATATTACGTTATAGACGTATATAATGTGCCCACCGAGAAGTAGCGGCCGCCCCGCCAGGAATGTTGGAAAATACTACATCCGAGATGTTAGGTTGCCTTTGGTTAGGATATATAACGTTATAGACGTATATAATGTCCGCACCGAGACGTACGGGACGACACGACCGGGATTCTGTAAAACATCACAAGCGAGGGTCTAGATGGGTTAGGTTAAGTTATACTTCGTTATAAACGTATATAATGTTCCCACCGAGAAGTGGGGCCGACCAGCCATGAATGTTGTGAAATACTACATCCGAGATATTAGGTTCGCTTAGGTTAGGATATATAACGTTATAGACGTATATAATGTCCGCAGCGAGACGTACGGGCCGACACGACCGGGATTCTGCAAAACATTACAAGCGAGGGGCTGGATGGGTTAGGTTAGGTTATATTACGATATAAACGTATATAATGTGCCCACCGAGAAGTAGGGGCCGACCCGCCAGGAATGTTGGAAAATACTACATCGGAGATGTTAAGTTGCCTTAGGTTAGGATATATAACGATATAGACGTATATAATGTCCCCACGGAGAAGTACGGGCCGACGCGACCGGGATTTTGTAAAACATTACCAGCGAGGGTCTAGATGGTTTAGGTTTGGTTATATTACGATATAGACGTAAATAATGCTCCCACCGAGAAGTGGGGCCGACCCGCCAGGAATGTTGTGAAATACTACATTCGAGATGTTAGGTTGCCTTTGGTTAGGATATAAAACGTTATAGACGTATATAATGTCCGCGCCGAGACGTACGGGACGACACGGCCGGGATTCTGTAAAACATTACAAGCGAGGGTCTAGATGGGTTCGGTTAGGTTATACTTCGTTATAAACGTATATAATGTTCCCACCGAGAAGTGGGGCCGACCAGCCAGGAATGTTGTGAAATACTACATCCGAGATGTTAGGTTCCCTTAGGTTAGGATATATAACGTTATAGATGTAAATAATGTCCCCGCCGAGAAGTACGGGCCGACACGACCGGGATTTTGTAAAACATTACCAGCGAGGGTCTAGATGGGTTAGGTTAGGTTATATTACGATATAGACGTATATAATGTTCCCACCGAGAAGTAGCGGCCGCCCCGCCAGGAATGTTCTAAAATACTACATCCGAGATGTTAGTTTCCCTTAGGTTAGGATATATAACGATATAGACGTATATAATGTCCCCACGGAGAAGTACGGGCCGACACGACCGGGATTTTGTAAAACATTACCAGCGAGGGTCTAGATGGATTAGGTTAGGTTATATTACGTTATACACGTAAATAATGTTCCCACCGAGAAGTGGGGCCGACCCGCCAGGAATGTTGTGAAATACTACATTCGAGATGTTAGGTTGCCTTTGGTTAGGATATAAAACGTTATAGACGTATATAATGTCCGCGCCGAGACGTACGGGACGACACGGCCGGGATTCTGTAAAACATTACAAGCGAGGGTCTAGATGGGTTCGGTTAGGTTATACTTCGTTATAAACGTATATAATGTTCCCACCGAGAAGTGGGGCCGACCAGCCAGGAATGTTGTGAAATACTACATCCGAGATGTTAGGTTCCCTTAGGTTAGGATATATAACGTTATAGATGTAAATAATGTCCCCGCCGAGAAGTACGGGCCGACACGACCGGGATTTTGTAAAACATTACCAGCGAGGGTCTAGATGGGTTAGGTTAGGTTATATTACGATATAGACGTATATAATGTTCCCACCGAGAAGTAGCGGCCGCCCCGCCAGGAATGTTCTAAAATACTACATCCGAGATGTTAGGTTCCCTTAGGTTAGGATATATAACGATATAGACGTATATAATGTCCCCACGGAGAAGTACGGGCCGACACGACCGGGATTTTGTAAAACATTACCAGCGAGGGTCTAGATGGATTAGGTTAGGTTATATTACGTTATACACGTAAATAATGTTCCCACCGAGAAGTGGGGCCGACCCGCCAGGAAT
Source organism: Xylocopa violacea (assembly GCA_963969225.1). Lineage (NCBI taxonomy): Eukaryota > Metazoa > Arthropoda > Insecta > Hymenoptera > Apidae > Xylocopa > Xylocopa violacea. The sequence goes on from CAXAJV010001090.1 coordinate 605,300, forward strand.
GTTGTGAAATACTACATCCGTGATGTTATGTTCACTTAGGTTAGGATATATAACGTTATAGACGTATATAATGTCCGCACCGAGACGTACGAGACGACACGCCCGGGATTCTGTAAAACATTACCAGCGAGGGTCTAGATGGGTTAGGTTAGGTTATATTACGATATAGACGTATATAATGTGCCCACCGAGAAGTAGGGACTGACCCGCCAGGAATGTTGGAAAATACTACATCCGAGATGTTAAGTTGCCTTAGGTTAGGATATATAAAATTATAGACGTATATAATGTCACCACGGAAAAGTACGGGCCGACACGACTGGGATTTTGTAAAACATAACCAGCGAGGGGCTAGATGGGTTAGGTTACGTTATATTACGTTATAAACGTATATAATGTTCCCACCGAGAAGTAAGGCCGACCTGCCAGGAATGTTGTGAATTACTACATCCGAGATGTTAGGTTCCCTTAGGTTAAGATATATAACGTTATAGACGTAAATAATGTCCCCACCGAGAAGTACGGGCCGACACGACCGGCATTTTGTAAAACATTACCAGCGAGGGTCTAGCTGGGTTAGGTTAGGTTATATTACGATATAGACGTATATAATGTTCCCACCGAGAAGTAGCGGCCGCCCCGCCAGGAATGTTGGAAAATACTACATCCGGGATGTTAGGTTGCCTTTGGTTAGGATATATAAAGTTATAGACGTAAATAATGTCCCCACCGAGAGGTACGAGCCGACACGACCGGGATTTTGTAAAACATTACCAGCGAGGGTCTAGATGGGTTAGGTTAGGTTATATTACGATATAGACGTATATAATGTGCCCACCGAAAAGTAGGGGCCGACCCGCCAGGAATGTTGGAAAATACTACATCGGAGATGTTAAGTTGCCTTAGGTTAGGATATATAACGATATAGACGTATATAGTGTCCGCACGGAGAAGTACGGGCCGACACGACCGGGATTTTGTAAAACACTACCAGCGACGGTCTAGATGGGTTAGGTTAGGTTATATTACGATATAGACGTATGTAATGTGCCCACCGAGAAGTAGGGGCCGACCCGCCAGGAATGTTGGAAAATACTACATCCGAGATGTTAGGTTGCCTTAGGTTAGGATATATAACGATATAGACGTATATAATGTCCCCACAGAGAAGTACGGGCCGACACGACTGGGATTTTGTAAAACATTACCAGCGAGGGTCTAAATGGATTAGGTTAGGTTATATTACGTTATAGACGTAAATAATGTTCCCACCGAGAAGTGGGACCAACCCGCCAGGAATGTTGTGAAATACTACATTCGAGATGTTAGGTTGCCTTTGGCTAGGATATATAACGTTATAGACGTATATAATGTCCGCGCCGAGACGTACGGGACGAAACGACCGGGATTCTGTAAAACATTACAAGCGAGGGTCTAGATGGGTTAGGTTAGGTTATACTTCGTTATAAACGTATATAATGTTCCCACCGAGAAGTGGGGCCGACCAGCCAGGAATGTTGTGAAATACTACATGCGAGATGTTAGGTACCCTTAGGTTAGGATATATAACGTCATAGACGTATATAATGTCCGCACGGAGACGTACGGGCCGACACGACCGGGATTCTGCAAAACATTACAAGCGAGGGGCTAGATGGGTTAGGTTAGGTTATACTACGTTTTAAACGTATATAATTTTCCCACCGAGAAGTGGGGCCGACCAGCCAGGAATGTTGTGAAATACTACATCCGTGATGTTAGGTTCCCTTAGGTTAGGATATATAACGTTATAGACGTATATAATGTCCGCACCGAGACGTACGAGACGACACGACCGGGATTTTGTAGAACATTACCAGCGAGGGTCTAGATGGGTTAGGTTAGGTTATATTACGATATAGACGTATATAATGTTCCCACCAAGAAGTAGCGGCCGCCCCGCCAGGAATGTTGGAAAATACTACATCCGAGATGTTAGGTTCCCTTAGGTTAGGATATATAACGTTATAGACGTATATAATGTCCCCACGGAGAAGTACGGGCCGACACGACCGGGATTTTGTAAAACATTACCAGCGAGGGTCTAGATGGATTAGGTTAGGTTATATTACGTTATAGACGTAAATAATGTTCCCACCGAGAAGTGGGGCCGACCCGCCAGGAATGTTGTGAAATACTACATTCGAGATGTTAGGTTGCCTTTGGTTAGGATATATAACGTTATAGACGTATATAATGCCCGCACCGAGACGTACGGGACGACACGCCCGGGATTCTGTAAAACATTACCAGCGAGGGTCTAGATGGGTTAGGTTAGGTTATATTACGATATAGACGTAAATAATGTTCCCACCGAGAAGTGGGGCCGACCCGCCAGGAATGTTGTGAAATACTACATTCGAGATGTTAGGTTGCCTTTGGTTAGGATATATAACGTTATAGACGTATATAATGCCCGCACCGAGACGTACGAGACGACACGACCGGGATTCTGTAAAACATTACCAGCGAGGGTCTAGATGGGTTAGGTTAGGTTATATTACGATATAGACGTATATAATGTGCCCACCAAGAAGTAGCGGCCGCCCCGCCAGGAATGTTGGAAAATACTACATCCGAGATGTTAGGTTCCCTTAGGTTAGGCTATATAACGTTATAGACGTATATAATGTCCCCACGGAGAAGTACGGGCCGACACGACCGGGATTTTGTAAAACATTACCAGCGAGGGTCTAGATGGATTAGGTTAGGTTATATTACGTTATAGACGTATATAATGTGCCCACCGAGAAGTAGGGGCCGACCCGCCAGGGATGTTGGAAAATACTACATCCGAGATGTTAGGTTGCCTTAGGTTAGGATATATAACGATATAGACGTATATAATATACCCACGGAGAAGTACGGGCCGACACGAGCGGGATTTTGTAAAACATTACAAGCGAGGGTCTAGATGGGTTAGGTTAGGTTATACTTCGTTATAAACGTATATAATTTTCCCACCGAGAAGTGGGGCCGACCAGCCAGGAATGTTGTGAAATACTACATCCGAGATGTTAGGTACCCTTAGGTTAGGATATATAACGTTATAGACGTATATAATGTCCGCACCGAGACGTACGGGCCGACACGACCGGGATTCTGCAAAACATTACAAGCGAGGGGCTAGATGGGTTAGGTTAGGTTATACTACGTTATAAACGTATATAATTTTCCCACCGAGAAGTGGGGCCGACCAGCCAGGAATGTTGTGAAATACTACATCCGTGATGTTAGGTTCCCTTAGGTTAGGATATATAACGTTATAGACGTATATAATGTCCCCACGGAGAAGTACGGGCCGACACGACCGGGATTTTGTAAAACATTACCAGCGAGGGTCTAGATGGATTAGGTTAGGTTATATTACGTTATAGACGTATATAATGTTCCCACCGAGAAGTGGGGCCGACCAGCCAGGAATGTTGTGAAATACTACATCCGTGATGTTAGGTTCCCTTAGGTTAGCATATATAACGTTATAGACGTATATAATGTCCGCACCGAGACGTACGAGACGACACGACCGGGATTCTGTAAAACATTACCAGCGAGGGTCTAGATGGGTTAGGTTAGGTTATATTACGATATAGACGTATATAATGTGCCCACCGAGAAGTAGGGACTGACCCGCCAGGAATGTTGGAAAATTCTACATCCGAGATGTTAAGTTGCCTTAGGTTAGGATATATAAAATTATAGACGTATATAATGTCACCACGGAAAAGTACGGGCCGACACGACTGGGATTTTGTAAAACATAACCAGCGGGGGGCTAGATGGGTTAGGTTAGGTTATATTACGTTATAAACGTATATAATGTTCCCACCGAGAAGTGGGGCCGACCTGCCAGGAATGTTGTGAAATACTACATCCGAGATGTTAGGTTCCCTTAGGTTAAGATATATAACGTCATAGACGTAAATAATGTCCCCACCGAGAAGTACGGGCCGACACGACCGGCATTTTGTAAAACATTACCAGCGAGGGTCTAGCTGGGTTAGGTTAGGTTATATTACGATATAGACGTATATAATTTTCCCACCGAGAAGTGGGGCCGACCAGCCAGGAATCTTGTGAAATACTACATCCGTGATGTTAGGTTCCCTTAGGTTAGGATATATAACGTTATAGACGTATATAATGTCCGCACCGAGACGTACGAGACGACACGACCGGGATTTTGTAGAACATTACCAGCGAGGGTCTAGATGGGTTAGGTTAGGTTATATTACGATATAGACGTATATAATGTTCCCACCAAGAAGTAGCGGCCGCCCCGCCAGGAATGTTGGAAAATACTACATCCGAGATGTTAGGTTCCCTTAGGTTAGGATATATAACGTTATAGACGTATATAATGTCCCCACGGAGAAGTACGGGCCGACACGACCGGGATTTTGTAAAACATTACCAGCGAGGGTCTAGATGGATTAGGTTAGGTTATATTACGTTATAGACGTATATAATGTGCCCACCGAGAAGTAGCGGCCGCCCCGCCAGGAATGTTGGAAAATACTACATCCGAGATGTTAGGTTGCCTTTGGTTAGGATATATAACGTTATAGACGTATATAATGTCCGCACCGAGACGTACGGGACGACACGACCGGGATTCTGTAAAACATTACAAGCGAGGGTCTAGATGGGTTAGGTTAAGTTATACTTCGTTATAAACGTATATAATGTTCCCACCGAGAAGTGGGGCCGACCAGCCATGAATGTTGTGAAATACTACATCCGAGATATTAGGTTCGCTTAGGTTAGGATATATAACGTTATAGACGTATATAATGTCCGCACCGAGACGTACGGGCCGACACGACCGGGATTCTGCAAAACATTACAAGCGAGGGGCTGGATGGGTTAGGTTAGGTTATATTACGATATAAACGTATATAATGTGCCCACCGAGAAGTAGGGGCCGACCCGCCAGGAATGTTGGAAAATACTACATCGGAGATGTTAAGTTGCCTTAGGTTAGGATATATAACGATATAGACGTATATAATGTCCCCACGGAGAAGTACGGGCCGACGCGACCGGGATTTTGTAAAACATTACCAGCGAGGGTCTAGATGGTTTAGGTTTGGTTATATTACGATATAGACGTAAATAATGCTCCCACCGAGAAGTGGGGCCGACCCGCCAGGAATGTTGTGAAATACTACATTCGAGATGTTAGGTTGCCTTTGGTTAGGATATAAAACGTTATAGACGTATATAATGTCCGCGCCGAGACGTACGGGACGACACGGCCGGGATTCTGTAAAACATTACAAGCGAGGGTCTAGATGGGTTCGGTTAGGTTATACTTCGTTATAAACGTATATAATGTTCCCACCGAGAAGTGGGGCCGACCAGCCAGGAATGTTGTGAAATACTACATCCGAGATGTTAGGTTCCCTTAGGTTAGGATATATAACGTTATAGATGTAAATAATGTCCCCGCCGAGAAGTACGGGCCGACACGACCGGGATTTTGTAAAACATTACCAGCGAGGGTCTAGATGGGTTAGGTTAGGTTATATTACGATATAGACGTATATAATGTTCCCACCGAGAAGTAGCGGCCGCCCCGCCAGGAATGTTCTAAAATACTACATCCGAGATGTTAGGTTCCCTTAGGTTAGGATATATAACGATATAGACGTATATAATGTCCCCACGGAGAAGTACGGGCCGACACGACCGGGATTTTGTAAAACATTACCAGCGATGGTCTAGATGGATTAGGTTAGGTTATATTACGTTATACACGTAAATAATGTTCCCACCGAGAAGTGGGGCCGACCCGCCAGGAATGTTGTGAAATACTACATTCGAGATGTTAGGTTGCCTTTGGTTAGGATATAAAACGTTATAGACGTATATAATGTCCGCGCCGAGACGTACGGGACGACACGGCCGGGATTCTGTAAAACATTACAAGCGAGGGTCTAGATGGGTTCGGTTAGGTTATACTTCGTTATAAACGTATATAATGTTCCCACCGAGAAGTGGGGCCGACCAGCCAGGAATGTTGTGAAATACTACATCCGAGATGTTAGGTTCCCTTAGGTTAGGATATATAACGTTATAGATGTAAATAATGTCCCCGCCGAGAAGTACGGGCCGACACGACCGGGATTTTGTAAAACATTACCAGCGAGGGTCTAGATGGGTTAGGTTAGGTTATATTACGATATAGACGTATATAATGTTCCCACCGAGAAGTAGCGGCCGCCCCGCCAGGAATGTTCTAAAATACTACATCCGAGATGTTAGGTTCCCTTAGGTTAGGATATATAACGATATAGACGTATATAATGTCCCCACGGAGAAGTACGGGCCGACACGACCGGGATTTTGTAAAACATTACCAGCGAGGGTCTAGATGGATTAGGTTAGGTTATATTACGTTATACACGTAAATAATGTTCCCACCGAGAAGTGGGGCCGACCCGCCAGGAATGTTGTGAAATACTACATCCGTGATGTTATGTTCCCTTAGGTTAGGATATATAACGTTATAGACGTATATAATGTCCGCACCGAGACGTACGAGACGACACGCCCGGGATTCTGTAAAACATTACCAGCGAGGGTCTAGATGGGTTAGGTTAGGTTATATTACGATATAGACGTATATAATGTGCCCACCGAGAAGTAGGGACTGACCCGCCAGGAATGTTGGAAAATACTACATCCGAGATGTTAAGTTGCCTTAGGTTAGGATATATAAAATTATAGACGTATATAATGTCACCACGGAAAAGTACGGGCCGACACGACTGGGATTTTGTAAAACATAACCAGCGAGGGGCTAGATGGGTTAGGTTACGTTATATTACGTTATAAACGTATATAATGTTCCCACCGAGAAGTAAGGCCGACCTGCCAGGAATGTTGTGAATTACTACATCCGAGATGTTAGGTTCCCTTAGGTTAAGATATATAACGTTATAGACGTAAATAATGTCCCCACCGAGAAGTACGGGCCGACACGACCGGCATTTTGTAAAACATTACCAGCGAGGGTCTAGCTGGGTTAGGTTAGGTTATATTACGATATAGACGTATATAATGTTCCCACCGAGAAGTAGCGGCCGCCCCGCCAGGAATGTTGGAAAATACTACATCCGGGATGTTAGGTTGCCTTTGGTTAGGATATATAAAGTTATAGACGTAAATAATGTCCCCACCGAGAGGTACGAGCCGACACGACCGGGATTTTGTAAAACATTACCAGCGAGGGTCTAGATGGGTTAGGTTAGGTTATATTACGATATAGACGTATATAATGTGCCCACCGAAAAGTAGGGGCCGACCCGCCAGGAATGTTGGAAAATACTACATCGGAGATGTTAAGTTGCCTTAGGTTAGGATATATAACGATATAGACGTATATAGTGTCCGCACGGAGAAGTACGGGCCGACACGACCGGGATTTTGTAAAACACTACCAGCGACGGTCTAGATGGGTTAGGTTAGGTTATATTACGATATAGACGTATGTAATGTGCCCACCGAGAAGTAGGGGCCGACCCGCCAGGAATGTTGGAAAATACTACATCCGAGATGTTAGGTTGCCTTAGGTTAGGATATATAACGATATAGACGTATATAATGTCCCCACAGAGAAGTACGGGCCGACACGACTGGGATTTTGTAAAACATTACCAGCGAGGGTCTAAATGGATTAGGTTAGGTTATATTACGTTATAGACGTAAATAATGTTCCCACCGAGAAGTGGGACCAACCCGCCAGGAATGTTGTGAAATACTACATTCGAGATGTTAGGTTGCCTTTGGCTAGGATATAAAACGTTATAGACGTATATAATGTCCGCGCCGAGACGTACGGGACGAAACGACCGGGATTCTGTAAAACATTACAAGCGAGGGTCTAGATGGGTTAGGTTAGGTTATACTTCGTTATAAACGTATATAATGTTCCCACCGAGAAGTGGGGCCGACCAGCCAGGAATGTTGTGAAATACTACATGCGAGATGTTAGGTACCCTTAGGTTAGGATATATAACGTCATAGACGTATATAATGTCCGCACGGAGACGTACGGGCCGACACGACCGGGATTCTGCAAAACATTACAAGCGAGGGGCTAGATGGGTTAGGTTAGGTTATACTACGTTTTAAACGTATATAATTTTCCCACCGAGAAGTGGGGCCGACCAGCCAGGAATGTTGTGAAATACTACATCCGTGATGTTAGGTTCCCTTAGGTTAGGATATATAACGTTATAGACGTATATAATGTCCGCACCGAGACGTACGAGACGACACGACCGGGATTTTGTAGAACATTACCAGCGAGGGTCTAGATGGGTTAGGTTAGGTTATATTACGATATAGACGTATATAATGTTCCCACCAAGAAGTAGCGGCCGCCCCGCCAGGAATGTTGGAAAATACTACATCCGAGATGTTAGGTTCCCTTAGGTTAGGATATATAACGTTATAGACGTATATAATGTCCCCACGGAGAAGTACGGGCCGACACGACCGGGATTTTTTAAAACATTACCAGCGAGGGTCTAGATGGATTAGGTTAGGTTATATTACGTTATAGACGTAAATAATGTTCCCACCGAGAAGTGGGGCCGACCCGCCAGGAATGTTGTGAAATACTACATTCGAGATGTTAGGTTGCCTTTGGTTAGGATATATAACGTTATAGACGTATATAATGCCCGCACCGAGACGTACGGAACGACACGCCCGGGATTCTGTAAAACATTACCAGCGAGGGTCTAGATGGGTTAGGTTAGGTTATATTACGATATAGACGTAAATAATGTTCCCACCGAGAAGTGGGGCCGACCCGCCAGGAATGTTGTGAAATACTACATTCGAGATGTTAGGTTGCCTTTGGTTAGGATATATAACGTTATAGACGTATATAATGCCCGCACCGAGACGTACGGGACGACACGACCGGGATTCTGTAAAACATTACAAGCGAGGGTCTAGATGGGTTAGGTTAGGTTATACTTCGTTATAAACGTATATAATGTTCCCACCGAGAAGTGGGGCCGACCAGCCAGGAATGTTGGAAAATACTACATCGGAGATGTTAGGTTGCCTTTGGTTAGGATATATAACGTTATAGACGTATATAATGTCCGCACCGAGACGTACGAGACGACACGACCGGGATTCTGTAAAACATTACCAGCGAGGGTCTAGATGGGTTAGGTTAGGTTATATTACGATATAGACGTATATAATGTGCCCACCAAGAAGTAGCGGCCGCCCCGCCAGGAATGTTGGAAAATACTACATCCGAGATGTTAGGTTCCCTTAGGTTAGGCTATATAACGTTATAGACGTATATAATGTCCCCACGGAGAAGTACGGGCCGACACGACCGGGATTTTGTAAAACATTACCAGCGAGGGTCTAGATGGATTAGGTTAGGTTATATTACGTTATAGACGTATATAATGTGCCCACCGAGAAGTAGGGGCCGACCCGCCAGGGATGTTGGAAAATACTACATCCGAGATGTTAGGTTGCCTTAGGTTAGGATATATAACGATATAGACGTATATAATATACCCACGGAGAAGTACGGGCCGACACGAGCGGGATTTTGTAAAACATTACAAGCGAGGGTCTAGATGGGTTAGGTTAGGTTATACTTCGTTATAAACGTATATAATGTTCCCACCGAGAAGTGGGGCCGACCAGCCAGGAATGTTGTGAAATACTACATCCGAGATGTTAGGTACCCTTAGGTTAGGATAAATAACGTTATAGACGTATATAATGTCCGCACCGAGACGTACGGGCCGACACGACCGGGATTCTGCAAAACATTACAAGCGAGGGGCTAGATGGGTTAGGTTAGGTTATACTACGTTATAAACGTATATAATTTTCCCACCGAGAAGTGGGGCCGACCAGCCAGGAATGTTGTGAAATACTACATCCGTGATGTTAGGTTCCCTTAGGTTAGGATATATAACGTTATAGACGTATATAATGTCCCCACGGAGAAGTACGGGCCGACACGACCGGGATTTTGTAAAACATTACCAGCGAGGGTCTAGATGGATTAGGTTAGGTTATATTACGTTATAGACGTATATAATGTTCCCACCGAGAAGTGGGGCCGACCAGCCAGGAATGTTGTGAAATACTACATTCGAGATGTTAGGTTGCCTTTGGTTAGGATATATAACGTTATAGACGTATATAATGCCCGCACCGAGACGTACGGGACGACACGACCGGGATTCTGTAAAACATTACAAGCGAGGCTCTAGATGGGTTAGGTTAGGTTATACTTCGTTATAAACGTATATAATGTTCCCACCGAGAAGTGGGGCCGACCAGCCAGGAATGTTGTGAAATACTACATTCGAGATGTTAGGTTGCCTTTGGTTAGGATATATAACGTTATATACGTATATAATGCCCGCACCGAGACGTACGGGACGACACGACCGGGATTCTGTAAAACATTACAAGCGAGGGTCTAGATGGGTTAGGTTAAGTTATACTTCGTTATAAACGTATATAATGTTCCCACCGAGAAGTGGGGCCGACCAGCCAGGAATGTTGTGAAATACTACATTCGAGATGTTAGGTTGCCTTTGGTTAGGATATATAACGTTATAGACGTATATAATGTCCGCACCGAGACGTACGGGACGACACGACCGGGATTCTGTAAAACATTACAAGCGAGGGTCTAGATGGGTTAGGTTAAGCTATACTTCGTTATAAACGTATATAATGTTCCCACCGAGAAGTGGGGCCGACCAGCCAGGAATGTTGTGAAATACTACATCCGAGATGTTAGGTTCGCCTAGGTTAGGATATATAACGTTATAGACGTATATAATGTCCGCACCGAGAAGTACGGGCCGACACGACCGGGATTTTGTAAAGCATTACCAGCGAGGGTCTAGATGGATTAGGTTAGGTTATATTACGTTATAGACGTAAATAATGTTCCCACCGAGAAGTGGGACCGACCCGCCAGGAATGTTGTGAAATACTACATCCGTGATGTTAGGTTCCCTTAGGTTAGGATATATAACGTTATAGACGTATATAATGTCCGCACCGAGACGTACGAGACAACACGACCGGGATTTTGTAGAACATTACCAGCGAGGGTCTAGATGGGTTAGGTTAGGTTATATTACGATATAGACGTATATAATGTTCCCACCAAGAAGTAGCGGCCGCCCCGCCAGGAATGTTGGAAAATACTACATCCGAGATGTTAGGTTCCCTTAGGTTAGGATATATAACGTTATAGACGTATATAATGTCCCCACGGAGAAGTACGGGCCGACACGACCGGGATTTTGTAAAACATTACCAGCGAGGGTCTAGATGGATTAGGTTAGGTTATATTACGTTATAGACGTATATAATGTGCCCACCGAGAAGTAGGGGCCGACCCGCCAGGTATGTTGGAAAATACTACATCCGAGATGTTAGGTTGCCTTAGGTTAGGATATATAACGATATAGACGTATATAATGTACCCACGGAGAAGTACGGGCCGACACGAGCGGGATTTTGTAAAACATTACAAGCGAGGGTCTAGATGGGTTAGGTTAGGTTATACTTCGTTATAAACGTATATAATGTTCCCACCGAGAAGTGGGGCCGACCAGCCAGGAATGTTGTGAAATACTACATCCGAGATGTTAGGTACCCTTAGGTTAGGATATATAACGTTATAGACGTATATAATGTCCGCACCGAGACGTACGGGCCGACACGACCGGGATTCTGCAAAACATTACAAGCGAGGTGCTAGATGGGTTAGGTTAGGTTATACTACGTTATAAACGTATATAATTTTCCCACCGAGAAGTGGGGCCGACCAGCCAGGAATGTTGTGAAATACTACACCCGTGATGTTAGGTTCCCTTAGGTTAGGATATATAACGTTATAGACGTATATAATGTCCGCACCGAGACGTACGATACGACACGACCGGGATTCTGTAAAACATTACCAGCGAGGGTCTAGATGGGTTAGGTTAGGTTATATTACGATATAGACGTATATAATGTTCCCACCGAGAAGTAGGGACTGACCCGCCAGGAATGTTGGAAAATACTACATCCGAGATGTTAAGTTGCCTTAGGTTAGGATATATAAAATTATAGACGTATATAATGTCACCACGGAAAAGTACGGGCCGACACGACTGGGATTTTGTAAAACATTACCAGCGAGGGTCTAGATGGATTAGGTTAGGTTATATTACGTTATAGACGTATATAATGTGCCCACCGAGAAGTAGGGGCCGACCCGCCAGGGATGTTGGAAAATACTACATCCGAGATGTTAGGTTGCCTTAGGTTAGGATATATAACGATATAGACGTATATAATGTACCCACGGAGAAGTACGGGCCGACACGAGCGGGATTTTGTAAAACATTACAAGCGAGGGTCTAGATGGGTTAGGTTAGGTTATACTTCGTTATAAACGTATATAATGTTCCCACCGAGAAGTGGGGCCGACCAGCCAGGAATGTTGTGAAATACTACATCCGAGATGTTAGGTACCCTTAGGTTAGGATATATAACGTTATAGACGTATATAATGTCCGCACCGAGACGTACGGGCCGACACGACCGGGATTCTGCAAAACATTACAAGCGAGGGGCTAGATGGGTTAGGTTAGGTTATACTACGTTATAAACGTATATAATTTTCCCACCGAGAAGTGGGGCCGACCAGCCAGGAATGTTGTGAAATACTACATCCGTGATGTTAGGTTCCCTTAGGTTAGGATATATAACGTTATAGACGTATATAATGTCCCCACGGAGAAGTACGGCCCGACACGACCGGGATTTTGTAAAACATTACCAGCGAGGGTCTAGATGGATTAGGTTAGGTTATATTACGTTATAGACGTATATAATGTTCCCACCGAGAAGTGGGGCCGACCAGCCAGGAATGTTGTGAAATACTACATTCGAGATGTTAGGTTGCCTTTGGTTAGGATATATAACGTTATAGACGTATATAATGCCCGCACCGAGACGTACGGGACGACACGACCGGGATTCTGTAAAACATTACAAGCGAGGGTCTAGATGGGTTAGGTTAGGTTATACTTCGTTATAAACGTATATAATGTTCCCACCGAGAAGTGGGGCCGACCAGCCAGGAATGTTGTGAAATACTACATTCGAGATGTTAGGTTGCCTTTGGTTAGGATATATAACGTTATAGACGTATATAATGCCCGCACCGAGACGTACGGGACGACACGACCGGGATTCTGTAAAACATTACAAGCGAGGGTCTAGATGGGTTAGGTTAAGTTATACTTCGTTATAAACGTATATAATGTTCCCACCGAGAAGTGGGGCCGACCAGCCAGGAATGTTGTGAAATACTACATTCGAGATGTTAGGTTGCCTTTGGTTAGGATATATAACGTTATAGACGTATATAATGTCCGCACCGAGACGTACGGGACGACACGACCGGGATTCTGTAAAACATTACAAGCGAGGGTCTAGATGGGTTAGGTTAAGCTATACTTCGTTATAAACGTATATAATGTTCCCACCGAGAAGTGGGGCCGACCAGCCAGGAATGTTGTGAAATACTACATCCGAGATGTTAGGTTCGCCTAGGTTAGGATATATAACGTTATAGACGTATATAATGTCCGCACCGAGAAGTACGGGCCGACACGACCGGGATTTTGTAAAGCATTACCAGCGAGGGTCTAGATGGATTAGGTTAGGTTATATTACGTTATAGACGTAAATAATGTTCCCACCGAGAAGTGGGACCGACCCGCCAGGAATGTTGTGAAATACTACATTCGAGATGTTAGGTTGCCTTTGGTTAGGATATAAAACGTTATAGACGTATATAATGTCCGCGCCGAGACGTACGGGACGACACGACCGGGATTCTGTAAAACATTACCAGCGAGGGTCTAGATGGGTTAGGTTAGGTTATATTACGATATAGACGTATGTAATGTGCCCACCGAGAAGTAGGGACTGACCCGCCAGGAATGTTGGAAAATACTACATCGGAGCTGTTAAGTTGCCTTAGGTTAGGATATATAACGATATAGACGTATATAATGTCCCCACGGAGAAGTACGGGCCGACACGACCGGGATTTTGTAAAACATTACCAGCGAGGGTCTAGATGGGTTAGGTTTGGTTATATTACGATATAGACGTATATAATGTGCCCACCGAGAAGTAGGGGCCGACCCGCCAGGAATGTTGGAAAATACTACATCCGAGATGTTAGGTTGCCTTAGGTTAGGATATATAACGATATAGACGTATATAATGTCCCCACGGAGAAGTACGGGCCGACACGACCGGGATTTTGTAAAACATTACCAGCGAGGGTCTAGATGGATTAGGTTAGGTTATATTACGTTATAGACGTAAATAATGTTCCCACCGAGAAGTGGAGCCGACCCGCCAGGAATGTTGTGAAATACTACATTCGAGATGTTAGGTTGCCTTTGGTTAGGATATAAAACGTTATAGACATATATAATGTCCGCGCCGAGACGTACGGGACGACACGACCGGGATTCTGTAAAACATTACAAGAGAGGGTCTAGATGGGTTAGGTTAGGTTATACTTCGTTATAAACGTATATAAGGTTCCCACCGAGAAGTGGGGCCGACCAGCCAGGAATGTTGTGAAATACTAAATGCGAGATGTTAGGTACCCTTAGGTTAGGATATATAACGTTATAGACGTATATAATGTCCGCACCGAGACGTACGGGCCGACACGACCGGGATTCTGCAAAACATTACAAGCGAGGGGCTAGATGGGTTAGGTTAGGTTATATTACGATATAGACGTATATAATGTGCCCACCGAGAAGTAGGGGCCGCCCCGCCAGGAATGTTGGAAAATTCTACATCCGAGATGTTAGGTTGCCTTTGGTTAGGATATATAACGTTATAGACGTATATAATGTCCGCACCGAGACGTACGAGACGACACGACCGGGATTCTGTAAAACATTACCAGCGAGGGTCTAGATGGGTTAGGTTAGGTTATATTACGATATAGACGTATATAATGTGCCCACCGAGAAGTAGGGACTGACCCGCCAGGAATGTTGGATAATACTACATCCGAGATGTTAGGTTCCCTTAGGTTAGGATATATAACGTTATAGACGTATATAATGTCCCCACGGAGAAGTACGGGCCGACACGACCGGGATTTTGTAAAACATTACCAGCGAGGTTCTAGATGGATTAGGTTAGGTTATATTACGTTATAGACGTAAATAATGTTCCCACCGAGAAGTGCGGCCGACCCGCCAGGAATGTTGTGAAATACTACATTCGAGATATTAGGTTGCCTTTGGTTAGGATATATAACGTTATAGACGTATATAATGTCCGCACCGAGACGTACGGGACGACACGACCGGGATTCTGCAAAACATTACAAGCGAGGGTCTAGATGGGTTAGGTTAGGTTATATTACGATATAGACGTATATAATGTGCCCACCGAGAAGTAGGGGCCGACCCGCCAGGAATGTTGGAAAATACTACATCGGAGATGTTAAGTTGCCTTAGGTTAGGATATATAACGATATAGACGTATATAATGTCCCCACGGAGAAGTACGGGCCGAAACGACCGGGATTTTGTAAAACATTACCAGCGAGGGTCTAGATGGGTTAGGTTTGGTTATATTACGATATAGACGTAAATAATGTGCCCACCGAGAAGTAGGGGCCGACCCGCCAGGAATGTTGGAAAATACTACATCCGAGATGTTTAGTTGCCTTTGGTTAGGATATATAACGTTATAGACGTATATAATGTCCGCACCGAGACGTACGGGCCGACACGACCGGGATTCTGCAAAACATTACAAGCGAGGGGCTAGATGGGTTAGGTTAGGTTATATTACGATATAGACGTATATAATGTGCCCACCGAGAAGTAGGGGCCGACCCGCCAGGAATGTTGGAAAATACTACATCGGAGATGTGAAGTTGCCTTAGGTTAGGATATATAACGATATAGACGTATATAATGTCCCCACGGAGAAGTACGGGCCGACACGACCGGGATTTTGTAAAACATTACCAGCGAGGGTCTAGATGGGTTAGGTTTGGTTATATTACGATATAGACGTATATAATGTGCCCACCTAGAAGTAGGGGCCGACCCGCCAGGAATGTTGGAAAATACTACATCCGAGATGTTAGGTTGCCTTAGGTTAGGATATATAACGATATAGACGTATATAATGTCCCCACGGAGAAGTACGGGCAGACACGACCGGGATATTGTAAAACATTACCAGCGAGGGTCTAGATGGATTAGGTTAGGTTATATTACGTTATAGACGTAAATAATGTTCCCACCGAGAAGTGGGACCGACCCGCCAGCAATGTTGTGAAATACTACATTCGAGATGTTAGGTTGCCTTTGGTTAGGATATAAAACGTTATAGACGTATATAATGTCCCCGCCGAGACGTACGGGACTACACGACCGGGATTCTGTAAAACATTACAAGCGAGGGTCTAGATGGGTTAGGTTAGGTTATACTTCGTTATAAACGTATATAATGTTCCCACCGAGAAGTGGGGCCGACCAGCCAGGAATGTTGTGAAATACTACATGCGAGATGTTAGGTACCCTTAGGTTAGGATATATAACGTTATAGACGTATATAATGTCCGCACGGAGACGTACGGGCCGACACGACCGGGATTCTGCAAAACATTACAAGCGAAGGGCTGGATGGGTTAGGTTAGGTTATACTACGTTACAAACGTATATAATTTTCCCACCGAGAAGTGGGGCCGACAAGCCAGGAATGTTGTGAAATACTACATCCGTGATGTTAGGTTCCCTTAGGTTAGGATATATAACGTTATAGACGTATATAATGTCCGCACCGAGACGTACGAGACGACACGACCGGGATTTTGTAGAACATTACCAGCGAGGGTCTGGATGGGTTAGGTTAGGTTATATTACGATATAGACGTATATAATGTTCCCACCAAGAAGTAGCGGCCGCCCCGCCAGGAATGTTGGAAAATACTACATCCGAGATGTTAGGTTCCCTTAGGTTAGGATATATAACGTTATAGACGTATATAATGTCCCCACGGAGAAGTACGGGCCGACACGACCGGGATTTTGTAAAACATTACCAGCGAGGGTCTAGATGGATTAGGTTAGGTTATATTACGTTATAGACGTAAATAATGTTCCCACCGAAGTGTGGGGCCGACCCGCCAGGAATGTTGGAAAATACTACATCCGAGATGTTTAGTTGCCTTTGGTTAGGATATATAACGTTATAGACGTATATAATGTCCGCACCGAGACGTACGAGACGACACGACCGGGATTCTGTAAAACATTACCAGCGAGGGTCTCGATTGGTTAGGTTAGGTTATATTACGATATAGACGTATATAATGTTCCCACCGAGAAGTGGGGCCGACCAGACAGGAATGTTGTGAAATACTACATCCGAGATGTTAGGTTCCCTTAGGTTAGGATATATAACGTTATAGACGTATATAATGTCCGCACCGAGACGTACGAGACGACACGACCGGGGTTCTGTAAAACATTACCAGCGAGGGTATAGATGGGTTAGGTTAGGTTATATTACGTTATAGACGTGAATAATGTTCCCACCGAGAAGTGGGGCCGACCCGCCAGGAATGTTGGAAAATACTACATCCGAGATGTTAGGTTACCTTAGGTTAGGATATATAACGTTATAGACGTATATAATGTCCCCACGGAGAAGTACGGGCCGACACGACCGGGATTTTGTAAAACATTACCAGCGAGGTTCTAGATGGATTAGGTTAGGTTATATTACGTTATAGACGTAAATAATGTTCCCACCGAGAAGTGCGGCCGACCCGCCAGGAATGTTGTGAAATACTACATTCGAGATATTAGGTTGCCTTTGGTTAGGATATATAACGTTATAGACGTATATAATGTCCGCACCGAGACGTACGGGACGACACGACCGGGATTCTGCAAAACATTACAAGCGAGGGTCTAGATGGGTTAGGTTAGGTTATATTACGATATAGACGTATATAATGTGCCCACCGAGAAGTAGGGGCCGACCCGCCAGGAATGTTGGAAAATACTACATCGGAGATGTTAAGTTGCCTTAGGTTAGGATATATAACGATATAGACGTATATAATGTCCCCACGGAGAAGTACGGGCCGACACGACCGGGATTTTGTAAAACATTACCAGCGAGGGTCTAGATGGGTTAGGTTAGGTTATATTACGTTATAGACGTAAATAATGTTCCCACCGAGAAGTGGGCCCGACCCGCCAGGAATGTTGTGAAATACTACATTCGAGATGTTAGGTTGCCTTAGGTTAGGATATATAACTTGATAGACGTATATAATGTCCGGCTTCGAGACGTACGGGAAGACACAAACGGGATTCTGTGAATCATTACCAGCGAGGGTGTAGGTGGCTTAGGTTAGGTTATATTACGTTACAGACGTATATAATGTGCCCACCGAGAAGTAGGGTCCGACCCGCCAGGAATGTTGTGAAATACTACATTCGAGATATTAGGTTGCCTTTGGTTAGGATATATAACGTTATAGACGTATATAATGTCCGCACCGAGACGTACGGGACGACACGACCGGGATTCTGCAAAACATTACAAGCGAGGGTCTAGATGGGTTAGGTTAGGTTATATTACGATATAGACGTATATAATGTGCCCACCGAGAAGTAGGGGCCGACCCGCCAGGAATGTTGGAAAATACTACATCGGAGATGTTAAGTTGCCTTAGGTTAGGATATATAACGATATAGACGTATATAATGTCCCCACGGAGAAGTACGGGCCGACACGACCGGGATTTTGTAAAACATTACCAGCGAGGGTCTAGATGGGTTAGGTTTGGTTATATTACGATATAGACGTAAATAATGTGCCCACCGAGAAGTGGGGCCGACCAGCCAGGAATGTTGTGAAATACTACATGCGAGATGTTAGGTACCCTTAGGTTAGGATATATAACGTTATAGACGTATATAATGTCCGCACGGAGACGTACGGGCCGACACGACCGGTATTCTGCAAAACATTACAAGCGAGGGGCTAGATGGGTTAGGTTAGGTTATACTACGTTATAAACGTATATAGTTTTCCCACCGAGAAGTGGGGCCGACAAGCCAGGAATGTTGTGAAATACTACATCCATGATGTTAGGTTCCCTTAGGTTAGGATATATAACGTTATAGACGTATATAATGTCCGCACCGAGACGTACGAGACGACACGACCGGGATTTTGTAGAACATTACCAGCGAGGGTCTAGATGGGTTAGGTTAGGTTATATTACGATATAGACGTATATAATGTTCCCACCAAGAAGTAGCGGCCGCCCCGCCAGGAATGTTGGAAAATACTACATCCGAGATGTTAGGTTCCCTTAGGTTAGGATATATAACGTTATAGACGTATATAATGTCCCCACGGAGAAGTACGGGCCGACACGACCGGGATTTTGTAAAACATTACCAGCGAGGGTCTAGATGGATTAGGTTAGGTTATATTACGTTATAGACGTAAATAATGTTCCCACCGAGAAGTGGGGCCGACCCGCCAGGAATGTTGGAAAATACTACATCCGAGATGTTTAGTTGCCTTTGGTTAGGATATATAACGTTATAGACGTATATAATGTCCGCACCGAGACGTACGAGACGACACGACCGGGATTCTGTAAAACATTACCAGCGAGGGTCTAGATTGGTTAGGTTAGGTTATATTACGATATAGACGTATATAATGTTCCCACCGAGAAGTGGGGCCGCCCCGCCAGGAATGTTGGAAAATACTACATCCGAGATGTTAGGTTCCCTTAGGTTAGGATATATAACGTTATAGACGTATATAATGTCCCCACGGAGAAGTACGGGCCGACACGACCGGGATTTTGTAAAACATTACCAGCGAGGGTCTAGATGGATTAGGTTAGGTTATATTACGTTATAGACGTAAATAATGTTCCCACCGAAGTGTGGGGCCGACCCGCCAGGAATGTTGGAAAATACTACATCCGAGATGTTTAGTTGCCTTTGGTTAGGATATATAACGTTATAGACGTATATAATGTCCGCACCGAGACGTACGAGACGACACGACCGGGATTCTGTAAAACATTACCAGCGAGGGTATAGATGGGTTAGGTTAGGTTACATTACGTTATAGACGTGAATAATGTTCCCACCGAGAAGTGGGGCCGACCCGCCAGGAATGTTGGAAAATACTACATCCGAGATGTTAGGTTCCCTTAAGTTAGAATATATAACGTTATAGACGTATATCATGTCCCCACGGAGAAGTACGGGCCGACTCGACCGGGATTTTGTAAAACATTACCAGCGAGGTTCTAGATGGATTAGCTTAGGTTATATTACGTTATAGACGTAAATAATGTTCCCACCGAGAAGTGCGGCCGACCCGCCAGGAATGTTGTGAAATACTACATTCGAGATATTAGGTTACCTTTGGTTAGGATATATAACGTTATAGACGTATATAATGTCCGCACCGAGACGTACGGGACGACACGACCGGGATTCTGCAAAACATTACAAGCGAGGGTCTAGATGGGTTAGGTTAGGTTATATTACGATATAGACGTATATAATGTGCCCACCGAGAAGTAGGGGCCGACCCGCCAGGAATGTTGGAAAATACTACATCGGAGATGTTAAGTTGCCTTAGGTTAGGATATATAACGATATAGACGTATATAATGTCCCCACGGAGAAGTACGGGCCGACACGACCGGGATTTTGTAAAACATTACCAGCGAGGTTCTAGATGGGTTAGGTTTGGTTATATTACGATATAGACGTAAATAATGTGCCCACCGAGAAGTAGGGGCCGACCCGCCAGGAATGTTGGAAAATACTACATCCGAGATGTTAGGTTGCCTTAGGTTAGGA
The DNA here is from genome assembly GCA_963969225.1 of Xylocopa violacea. Lineage (NCBI taxonomy): Eukaryota > Metazoa > Arthropoda > Insecta > Hymenoptera > Apidae > Xylocopa > Xylocopa violacea. The sequence continues at coordinate 626,338 of CAXAJV010001090.1, forward strand.
TATATAACGATATAGACGTATATAATGTCCCCACGGAGAAGTACGGGCCGACACGACCGGGATTTTGTAAAACATTACAAGCGAGGGTCTAGATGGATTAGGTTAGGTTATATTACGTTATAGACGTAAATAATGTTCCCACCGAGAAGTGGGGCCGACCAGCCAGGAATGTTGTGAAATACTACATGCGAGATGTTAGGTACCCTTAGGTTAGGATATATAACGTTATAGACGTATATAATGTCCGCACGGAGACGTACGGGCCGACACGACCGGGATTCTGCAAAACATTACAAGCGAGGGGCTAGATGGGTTAGGTTAGGTTATACTACGTTATAAACGTATATAGTTTTCCCACCGAGAAGTGGGGCCGACAAGCCAGGAATGTTGTGAAATACTACATCCATGATGTTAGGTTCCCTTAGGTTAGGATATATAACGTTATAGACGTATATAATGTCCGCACCGAGACGTACGAGACGACACGACCGGAATTTTGTAGAACATTACCAGCGAGGGTCTAGATGGGTTAGGTTAGGTTATATTACGATATAGACGTATATAATGTTCCCACCAAGAAGTAGCGGCCGCCCCGCCAGGAATGTTGGAAAATACTACATCCGAGATGTTAGGTTCCCTTAGGTTAGGATATATAACGTTATAGACGTATATAATGTCCCCACGGAGAAGTACGGGCCGACACGACCGGGATTTGGTAAAACATTACCAGCGAGGGTCTAGATGGATTAGGTTAGGTTATATTACGTTATAGACGTAAATAATGTTCCCACCGAGAAGTGGGGCCGACCCGCCAGGAATGTTGGAAAATACTACATCCGAGATGTTTAGTTGCCTTTGGTTAGGATATATAACGTTATAGACGTATATAATGTCCGCACCGAGACGTACGAGACGACACGACCGGGATTCTGTAAAACATTACCAGCGAGGGTCTCGATTGGTTAGGTTAGGTTATATTACGATATAGACGTATATAATGTTCCCACCGAGAAGTGGGGCCGACCAGACAGGAATGTTGTGAAATACTACATCCGAGATGTTAGGTTCCCTTAGGTTAGGATATATAACGTTATAGACGTATATAATGTCCGCACCGAGACGTACGAGACGACACGACCGGGATTCTGTAAAACATTACCAGCGAGGGTCTAGATTGGTTAGGTTAGGTTATATTACGATATAGACGTATATAATGTTCCCACCGAGAAGTGGGGCCGACCCGCCAGGAATGTTGGAAAATACTACATCGGAGATGTTAAGTTGCCTTAGGTTAGGATATATAACGATATAGACGTATATAATGTCCCCACGGAGAAGTACGGGCCGACACGACCGGGATTTTGTAAAACATTACCAGCGAGGGTCTAGATGGGTTAGGTTAGGTTATATTACGTTATAGACGTAAATAATGTTCCCACCGAAGTGTGGGGCCGACCCGCCAGGAATGTTGGAAAATACTACATCCGAGATGTTTAGTTGCCTTTGGTTAGGATATATAACGTTATAGACGTATATAATGTCCGCACCGAGACGTACGAGACGACACGACCGGGATTCTGTAAAACATTACCAGCGAGGGTATAGATGGGTTAGGTTAGGTTACATTACGTTATAGACGTGAATAATGTTCCCACCGAGAAGTGGGGCCGACCCGCCAGGAATGTTGGAAAATACTACATCCGAGATGTTAGGTTCCCTTAAGTTAGAATATATAACGTTATAGACGTATATCATGTCCCCACGGAGAAGTACGGGCCGACTCGACCGGGATTTTGTAAAACATTACCAGCGAGGTTCTAGATGGATTAGCTTAGGTTATATTACGTTATAGACGTAAATAATGTTCCCACCGAGAAGTGCGGCCGACCCGCCAGGAATGTTGTGAAATACTACATTCGAGATATTAGGTTGCCTTTGGTTAGGATATATAACGTTATAGACGTATATAATGTCCGCACCGAGACGTACGGGACGACACGACCGGGATTCTGCAAAACATTACAAGCGAGGGTCTAGATGGGTTAGGTTAGGTTATATTACGATATAGACGTATATAATGTGCCCACCGAGAAGTAGGGGCCGACCCGCCAGGAATGTTGGAAAATACTTCATCGGAGATGTTAAGTTGCCTTAGGTTAGGATATATAACGATATAGACGTATATAATGTCCCCACGGAGAAGTACGGGCCGACACGACCGGGATTTTGTAAAACATTACCAGCGAGGTTCTAGATGGGTTAGGTTTGGTTATATTACGATATAGACGTAAATAATGTGCCCACCGAGAAGTAGGGGCCGACCCGCCAGGAATGTTGGAAAATACTACATCCGAGATGTTAGGTTGCCTTAGGTTAGGATATATAACGATATAGACGTATATAATGTCCCCACGGAGAAGTACGGGCCGACACGACCGGGATTTTGTAAAACATTACAAGCGAGGGTCTAGATGGATTAGGTTAGGTTATATTACGTTATAGACGTAAATAATGTTCCCACCGAGAAGTGGGGCCGACCAGCCAGGAATGTTGTGAAATACTACATGCGAGATGTTAGGTACCCTTAGGTTAGGATATATAACGTTATAGACGTATATAATGTCCGCACGGAGACGTACGGGCCGACACGACCGGGATTCTGCAAAACATTACAAGCGAGGGGCTAGATGGGTTAGGTTAGGTTATACTACGTTATAAACGTATATAGTTTTCCCACCGAGAAGTGGGGCCGACAAGCCAGGAATGTTGTGAAATACTACATCCATGATGTTAGGTTCCCTTAGGTTAGGATATATAACGTTATAGACATATATAATGTCCGCACCGAGACGTACGAGACGACACGACCGGGATTTTGTAGAACATTACCAGCGAGGGTCTAGATGGGTTAGGTTAGGTTATATTACGATATAGACGTATATAATGTTCCCACCAAGAAGTAGCGGCCGCCCCGCCAGGAATGTTGGAAAATACTACATCCGAGATGTTAGGTTCCCTTAGGTTAGGATATATAACGTTATAGACGTATATAATGTCCCCACGGACAAGTACGGGCCGACACGACCGGGATTTTGTAAAACATTACCAGCGAGGGTCTAGATGGATTAGGTTAGGTTATATTACGTTATAGACGTAAATAATGTTCCCACCGAGAAGTGGGGCCGACCCGCCAGGAATGTTGGAAAATACTACATCCGAGATGTTTAGTTGCCTTTGGTTAGGATATATAACGTTATAGACGTATATAATGTCCGCACCGAGACGTACGAGACGACACGACCGGGATTCTGTAAAACATTACCAGCGAGGGTCTCGATTGGTTAGGTTAGGTTATATTACGATATAGACGTATATAATGTTCCCACCGAGAAGTGGGGCCGACCAGACAGGAATGTTGTGAAATACTACATCCGAGATGTTAGGTTCCCTTAGGTTAGGATATATAACGTTATAGACGTATATAATGTCCGCACCGAGACGTACGAGACGACACGACCGGGGTTCTGTAAAACATTACCAGCGAGGGTATAGATGGGTTAGGTTAGGTTATATTACGTTATAGACGTGAATAATGTTCCCACCGAGAAGTGGGGCCGACCCGCCAGGAATGTTGGAAAATACTACATCCGAGATGTTAGGTTCCCTTAGGTTAGGATATATAACGTTATAGACGTATATAATGTCCCCACGGAGAAGTACGGGCCGACACGACCGGGATTTTGTAAAACATTACCAGCGAGGGTCTAGATGGATTAGGTTAGGTTATATTACGTTATAGACGTAAATAATGTTCCCACCGAGAAGTGGGGCCGACCCGCCAGGAATGTTGGAAAATACTACATCCGAGATGTTTAGTTGCCTTTGGTTAGGATATATAACGTTATAGACGTATATAATGTCCGCACCGAGACGTACGAGACGACACGACCGGGATTCTGTAAAACATTACCAGCGAGGGTCTCGATTGGTTAGGTTAGGTTATATTACGATATAGACGTATATAATGTTCCCACCGAGAAGTGGGGCCGACCAGACAGGAATGTTGTGAAATACTACATCCGAGATGTTAGGTTCCCTTAGGTTAGGATATATAACGTTATAGACGTATATAATGTCCGCACCGAGACGTACGAGACGACACGACCGGGGTTCTGTAAAACATTACCAGCGAGGGTATAGATGGGTTAGGTTAGGTTATATTACGTTATAGACGTGAATAATGTTCCCACCGAGAAGTGGGGCCGACCCGCCAGGAATGTTGGAAAATACTACATCCGAGATGTTAGGTTCCCTTAGGTTAGGATATATAACGTTATAGACGTATATAATGTCCCCACGGAGAAGTACGGGCCGACACGACCGGGATTTTGTAAAACATTACCAGCGAGGGTCTAGATGGATTAGGTTAGGTTATATTACGTTATAGACGTAAATAATGTTCCCACCGAGAAGTGGGGCCGACCCGCCAGGAATGTTGGAAAATACTACATCCGAGATGTTTAGTTGCCTTTGGTTAGGATATATAACGTTATAGACATATATAATGTCCGCACCGAGACGTACGAGACGACACGACCGGGATTCTGTAAAACATTACCAGCGAGGGTCTAGATTGGTTAGGTTAGGTTATATTACGATATAGACGTATATAATGTTCCCACCGAGAAGTGGGGCCGACCCGCCAGGAATGTTGGAAAATACTACATCGGAGATGTTAAGTTGCCTTAGGTTAGGATATATAACGATATAGACGTATATAATGTCCCCACGGAGAAGTACGGGCCGACACGACCGGGATTTTGTAAAACATTACCAGCGAGGGTCTAGATGGGTTAGGTTAGGTTATATTACGTTATAGACGTAAATAATGTTCCCACCGAGAAGTGGGCCCGACCCGCCAGGAATGTTGTGAAATACTACATTCGAGATGTTAGGTTGCCTTAGGTTAGGATATATAACTTGATAGACGTATATAATGTCCGGCTTCGAGACGTACGGGAAGACACAAACGGGATTCTGTGAATCATTACCAGCGAGGGTGTAGGTGGCTTAGGTTAGGTTATATTACGTTACAGACGTATATAATGTGCCCACCGAGAAGTAGGGTCCGACCCGCCAGGAATGTTGGAGAATACTACATTCGAGATGTTATGTTGCCTTAGGTTAGGACATATAAAATTATAGACGTATATAATGTCCCCACGGAAAAGTACGGGCCGACACGACCGGGATTTTGTAAAACATTAACAGCGAGGGTCTAGATGGGTTAGGTTAGGTTATATTACGATATAGAAGTATATAATGTGCCCACCGAGAAGTAGGGTCCGACCCGACAAGACTGTTGGAAAATGCTACATCCGAGAGGTTAAGTTGCCTTAGGTTAGGATATTTAACGTTATAGACGTATATAATGTCCGCACCGAGACGTACGAGACGACACGACCGGGATTCTGTAAAACATTACCAGCGAGGGTCTAGATGGGTTAGGTTTGGTTATATTACGATATAGACGTAAATAATGTGCCCACCGAGATGTAGGGGCCGACCCGCCAGGAATGTTGGAAAATACTACATCCGAGATGTTAGGTTGCCTTAGGTTAGGATATATAACGATATAGACGTATATAATGTCCCCACGGAGAAGTACGGGCCGACACGACCGGGATTTTGTAAAACATTACAAGCGAGGGTCTAGATGGATTAGGTTAGGTTATATTACGTTATAGACGTAAATAATGTTCCCACCGAGAAGTGGGGCCGACCAGCCAGGAATGTTGTGAAATACTACATGCGAGATGTTAGGTACCCTTAGGTTAGGATATATAACGTTATAGACGTATATAATGTCCGCACGGAGACGTACGGGCCGACACGACCGAGATTCTGCAAAACATTACAAGCGAGGGGCTAGATGGGTTAGGTTAGGTTATACTACGTTATAAACGTATATAGTTTTCCCACCGAGAAGTGGGGCCGACAAGCCAGGAATGTTGTGAAATACTACATCCGTGATGTTAGGTTCCCTTAGGTTAGGATATATAACTTTATAGACGTATATAATGTCCGCACCGAGACGTACGAGACGACACGACCGGGATTTTGTAGAACATTACCAGCGAGGGTCTAGATGGGTTAGGTTAGGTTATATTACGATATAGACGTATATAATGTTCCCACCAAGAAGTAGCGGCCGCCCCGCCAGGAATGTTGGAAAATACTACATCCGAGATGTTAGGTTCCCTTAGGTTAGGATATATAACGTTATAGACGTATATAATGTCCCCACGGAGAAGTACGGGCCGACACGACCGGGATTTTGTAAAACATTACCAGCGAGGGTCTAGATGGATTAGGTTAGGTTATATTACGTTATAGACGTAAATAATGTTCCCACCGAAGTGTGGGGCCGACCCGCCAGGAATGTTGGAAAATACTACATCCGAGATGTTTAGTTGCCTCTGGTTAGGATATATAACGTTATAGACGTATATAATGTCCGCACCGAGACGTACGAGACGACACGACCGGGATTCTGTAAAACATTACCAGCGAGGGTATAGATGGGTTAGGTTAGGTTACATTACGTTATAGACGTGAATAATGTTCCCACCGAGAAGTGGGGCCGACCCGCCAGGAATGTTGGAAAATACTACATCCGAGATGTTAGGTTCCCTTAAGTTAGAATATATAACGTTATAGACGTATATCATCTCCCCACGGAGAAGTACGGGCCGACTCGACCGGGATTTTGTAAAACATTACCAGCGAGGTTCTAGATGGATTAGCTTAGGTTATATTACGTTATAGACGTAAATAATGTTCCCACCGAGAAGTGCGGCCGACCCGCCAGGAATGTTGTGAAATACTACATTCGAGATATTAGGTTGCCTTTGGTTAGGATATATAACGTTATAGACGTATATAATGTCCGCACCGAGACGTACGGGACGACACGACCGGGATTCTGCAAAACATTACAAGCGAGGGTCTAGATGGGTCAGGTTAGGTTATATTACGATATAGACGTATATAATGTGCCCACCGAGAAGTAGGGGCCGACCCGCCAGGAATGTTGGAAAATGCTACATCCGAGAGGTTAAGTTGCCTTAGGTTAGGATATTTAACGTTATAGACGTATATAATGTCTGCACCGAGACGTACGAGACGACACGACCGGGATTCTGTAAAACATTACCAGCGAGGGTCTAGATGGGTTAGGTTTGGTTATATTACGATATAGACGTAAATAATGTGCCCACCGAGATGTAGGGGCCGACCCGCCAGGAATGTTGGAAAATACTACATCCGAGATGTTAGGTTGCCTTAGGTTAGGATATATAACGATATAGACGTATATAATGTCCCCACGGAGAAGTACGGGCCGACACGACCGGGATTTTGTAAAACATTACAAGCGAGGGTCTAGATGGATTAGGTTAGGTTATATTACGTTATAGACGTAAATAATGTTCCCACCGAGAAGTGCGGCCGACCCGCCAGGAATGTTGTGAAATACTACATTCGAGATATTAGGTTGCCTTTGGTTAGGATATATAACGTTATAGACGTATATAATGTCCGCACGGAGACGTACGGGCCGACACGACCGGGATTCTGCAAAACATTACAAGCGAGGGTCTAGATGGGTTAGGTTAGGTTATATTACGATATAGACGTATATAATGTGCCCACCGAGAAGTAGGGGCCGACCCGCCAGGAATGTTGGAAAATACTACATCGGAGATGTTAAGTTGCCTTAGGTTAGGATATATAACGATATAGACGTACATAATGTCCCCACGGAGAAGTACGGGCCGACACGACCGGGATTTTGTAAAACATTACCAGCGAGGGTCTAGATGGGTTAGGTTAGGTTATATTACGTTATAGACGTAAATAATGTTCCCACCGAGAAGTGGGCCCGTCCCGCCAGGAATGTTGTGAAATAGTACATTCGAGATGTTAGGTTGCCTTAGGTTAGGATATATAACTTGATAGACGTATATAATGTCCGGCTTCGAGACGTACGGGAAGACACAAACGGGATTCTGTGAATCATTACCAGCGAGGGTGTAGGTGGCTTAGGTTAGGTTATATTACGTTACAGACGTATATAATGTGCCCACCGAGAAGTAGGGTCCGACCCAACAGGAATGTTGGAGAATACTACATTCGAGATGTTATGTTGCCTTAGGTTAGGACATATAAAATTATAGACGTATATAATGTCCCCACGGAAAAGTACGGGCCGACACGACCGGGATTTTGTAAAACATTAACAGCGAGGGTCTAGATGGGTTAGGTTAGGTTATATTACGATATAGAAGTATATAATGTGCCCACCGAGAAGTAGGGTCCGACCCGACAAGACTGTTGGAAAATGCTACATCCGAGAGGTTAAGTTGCCTTAGGTTAGGATATTTAACGTTATAGACGTATATAATGTCTGCACCGAGACGTACGAGACGACACGACCGGGATTCTGTAAAACATTACCAGCGAGGGTCTAGATGGGTTAGGTTTGGTTATATTACGATATAGACGTAAATAATGTGCCCACCGAGATGTAGGGGCCGACCCGCCAGGAATGTTGGAAAATACTACATCCGAGATGTTAGGTTGCCTTAGGTTAGGATATATAACGATATAGACGTATATAATGTCCCCACGGAGAAGTACGGGCCGACACGACCGGGATTTTGTAAAACATTACAAGCGAGGGTCTAGATGGATTAGGTTAGGTTATATTACGTTATAGACGTAAATAATGTTCCCACCGAGAAGTGGGGCCGACCAGCCAGGAATGTTGTGAAATACTACATGCGAGATATTAGGTACCCTTAGGTTAGGATATATAACGTTATAGACGTATATAATGTCCGCACGGAGACGTACGGGCCGACACGACCGAGATTCTGCAAAACATTACAAGCGAGGGGCTAGATGGGTTAGGTTAGGTTATACTACGTTATAAACGTATATAGCTTTCCCACCGAGAAGTGGGGCCGACAAGCCAGGAATGTTGTGAAATACTACATCCGTGATGTTAGGTTCCCTTAGGTAAGGATATATAACGTTATAGACGTATATAATGTCCGCACCGAGACGTACGAGACGACACGACCGGGATTTTGTAGAACATTACCAGCGAGGGTCTAGATGGGTTAGGTTAGGTTATATTACGATATAGACGTATATAATGTTCCCACCAAGAAGTAGCGGCCGCCCCGCCAGGAATGTTGGAAAATACTACATCCGAGATGTTAGGTTCCCTTAGGTTAGGATATATAACGTTATAGACGTATATAATGTCCCCACGGAGAAGTACGGGCCGACACGACCGGGATTTTGTAAAACATTACCAGCGAGGGTCTAGATGGATTAGGTTAGGTTATATTACGTTATAGACGTAAATAATGTTCCCACCGAAGTGTGGGGCCGACCCGCCAGGAATGTTGGAAAATACTACATCCGAGATGTTTAGTTGCCTTTGGTTAGGATATATAACGTTATAGACGTATATAATGTCCGCACCGAGACGTACGAGACGACACGACCGGGATTCTGTAAAACATTACCAGCGACGGTCTCGATTGGTTAGGTTAGGTTATATTACGATATAGACGTATATAATGTTCCCACCGAGAAGTGGGGCCGACCAGACAGGAATGTTGTGAAATACTACATCCGAGATGTTAGGTTCCCTTAGGTTAGGATATATAACGTTATAGACGTATATAATGTCCGCACCGAGACGTACGAGACGACACGACCGGGATTCTGTAAAACATTACCAGCGAGGGTATAGATGGGTTAGGTTAGGTTACATTACGTTATAGACGTGAATAATGTTCCCACCGAGAAGTGGGGCCGACCCGCCAGGAATGTTGGAAAATACTACATCCGAGATGTTAGGTTCCCTTAGGTTAGAATATATAACGTTATAGACGTATATCATGTCCCCACGGAGAAGTACGGGCCGACTCGACCGGGATTTTGTAAAACATTACCAGCGAGGTTCTAGATGGATTAGCTTAGGTTATATTACGTTATAGACGTAAATAATGTTCCCACCGAGAAGTGCGGCCGACCCGCCAGGAATGTTGTGAAATACTACATTCGAGATATTAGGTTGCCTTTGGTTAGGATATATAACGTTATAGACGTATATAATGTCCGCACCAAGACGTACGAGACGACACGACCGGGATTTTGTAGAACATTACCATCGAGGGTCTAGATGGGTTAGGTTAGGTTATATTACGATATAGTCGTATATAATGTTCCCACCAAGAAGTAGCGGCCGCCCCGCCAGGAATGTTGGAAAATACTACATCCGAGATGTTAGGTTCCCTTAGGTTAGGATATATAACGTTATAGACGTATATAATGTCCCCACGGAGAAGTACGGGCCGACACGACCGGGATTTTGTAAAACATTACCAGCGAGGGTCTAGATGGATTAGGTTAGGTTATATTACGTTATAGACGTAAATAATGTTCCCACCGAGAAGTGGGGCCGACCCGCCAGGAATGTTGGAAAATACTACATCCGAGATGTTTAGTTGCCTTTGGTTAGGATATATAACGTTATAGACGTATATAATGTCCGCACCGAGACGTACGAGACGACACGACCGGGATTCTGTAAAACATTACCAGCGAGGGTCTCGATTGGTTAGGTTAGGTTATATTACGATATAGACGTATATAATGTTCCCACCGAGAAGTGGGGCCGACCAGACAGGAATGTTGTGAAATACTACATCCGAGATGTTAGGTTCCCTTAGGTTAGGATATATAACGTTATAGACGTATATAATGTCCGCACCGAGACGTACGAGACGACACGACCGGGGTTCTGTAAAACATTACCAGCGAGGGTATAGATGGGTTAGGTTAGGTTATATTACGTTATAGACGTGAATAATGTTCCCACCGAGAAGTGGGGCCGACCCGCCAGGAATGTTGGAAAATACTACATCCGAGATGTTAGGTTCCCTTAGGTTAGGATATATAACGTTATAGACGTATATAATGTCCCCACGGAGAAGTACGGGCCGACACGACCGGGATTTTGTAAAACATTACCAGCGAGGGTCTAGATGGATTAGGTTAGGTTATATTACGTTATAGACGTAAATAATGTTCCCACCGAGAAGTGGGGCCGACCCGCCAGGAATGTTGGAAAATACTACATCCGAGATGTTTAGTTGCCTTTGGTTAGGATATATAACGTTATAGACGTATATAATGTCCGCACCGAGACGTACGAGACGACACGACCGGGATTCTGTAAAACATTACCAGCGAGGGTCTAGATTGGTTAGGTTAGGTTATATTACGATATAGACGTATATAATGTTCCCACCGAGAAGTGGGGCCGACCCGCCAGGAATGTTGGAAAATACTACATCGGAGATGTTAAGTTGCCTTAGGTTAGGATATATAACGATATAGACGTATATAATGTCCCCACGGAGAAGTACGGGCCGACACGACCGGGATTTTGTAAAACATTACCAGCGAGGGTCTAGATGGGTTAGGTTTGGTTATATTACGATATAGACGTAAATAATGTGCCCACCGAGAAGTAGGGGCCGACCCGCCAGGAATGTTGGAAAATACTACATCCGAGATGTTAGGTTGCCTTAGGTTAGGATATATAACGATATAGACGTATATAATGTCCCCACGGAGAAGTACGGGCCGACACGACCGGGATTTTGTAAAACATTACAAGCGAGGGTCTAGATGGATTAGGTTAGGTTATATTACGTTATAGACGTAAATAATGTTCCCACCGAGAAGTGGGGCCGACCAGCCAGGAATGTTGTGAAATACTACATGCGAGATGTTAGGTACCCTTAGGTTAGGATATATAACGTTATAGACGTATATAATGTCCGCACGGAGACGTACGGGCCGACACGACCGGGATTCTGCAAAACATTACAAGCGAGGGGCTAGATGGGTTAGGTTAGGTTATACTACGTTATAAACGTATATAGTTTTCCCACCGAGAAGTGGGGCCGACAAGCCAGGTATGTTGTGAAATACTACATCCATGATGTTAGGTTCCCTTAGGTTAGGATATATAACGTTATAGACGTATATAATGTCCGCACCGAGACGTACGAGACGACACGACCGGGATTTTGTAGAACATTACCAGCGAGGGTCTAGATGGGTTAGGTTAGGTTATATTACGATATAGACGTATATAATGTTCCCACCAAGAAGTAGCGGCCGCCCCGCCAGGAATGTTGGAAAATACTACATCCGAGATGTTAGGTTCCCTTAGGTTAGGATATATAACGTTATAGACGTATATAAGGTCCCCACGGAGAAGTACGGGCCGACACGACCGGGATTTTGTAAAACATTACCAGCGAGGGTCTAGATGGATTAGGTTAGGTTATATTACGTTATAGACGTAAATAATGTTCCCACCGAGAAGTGGGGCCGACCCGCCAGGAATGTTGGAAAATACTACATCCGAGATGTTTAGTTGCCTTTGGTTAGGATATATAACGTTATAGACGTATATAATGTCCGCACCGAGACGTACGAGACGACACGACCGGGATTCTGTAAAACATTACCAGCGAGGGTCTAGATTGGTTAGGTTAGGTTATATTACGATATAGACGTATATAATGTTCCCACCGAGAAGTGGGGCCGACCCGCCAGGAATGTTGGAAAATACTACATCGGAGATGTTAAGTTGCCTTAGGTTAGGATATATAACGATATAGACGTATATAATGTCCCCACGGAGAAGTACGGGCCGACACGACCGGGATTTTGTAAAACATTACCAGCGAGGGTCTAGATGGGTTAGGTTAGGTTATATTACGTTATAGACGTGAATAATGTTCCCACCGAGAAGTGGGGCCGACCCGCCAGGAATGTTGGAAAATACTACATCCGAGATGTTAGGTTACCTTAGGTTAGGATATATAACGTTATAGACGTATATAATGTCCCCACGGAGAAGTACGGGCCGACACGACCGGGATTTTGTAAAACATTACCAGCGAGGTTCTAGATGGATTAGGTTAGGTTATATTACGTTATAGACGTAAATAATGTTCCCACCGAGAAGTGCGGCCGACCCGCCAGGAATGTTGTGAAATACTACATTCGAGATATTAGGTTGCCTTTGGTTAGGATATATAACGTTATAGACGTATATAATGTCCGCACCGAGACGTACGGGACGACACGACCGGGATTCTGCAAAACATTACAAGCGAGGGTCTAGATGGGTCAGGTTAGGTTATATTACGATATAGACGTATATAATGTGCCCACCGAGAAGTAGGGGCCGACCCGCCAGGAATGTTGGAAAATACTACATCGGAGATGTTAAGTTGCCTTAGGTTAGGATATATAACGATATAGACGTATATAATGTCCCCACGGAGAAGTACGGGCCGACACGACCGGGATTTTGTAAAACATTACCAGCGAGGGTCTAGATGGGTTAGGTTTGGTTATATTACGATATAGACGTAAATAATGTGCCCACCGAGAAGTAGGGGCCGACCCGCCAGGAATGTTGGAAAATACTACATCCGAGATGTTAGGTTGCCTTAGGTTAGGATATATAACGATATAGACGTATATAATGTCCCCACGGAGAAGTACGGGCCGACACGACCGGGATTTTGTAAAACATTACCAGCGAGGGTCTAGATGGATTAGGTTAGGTTATATTACGTTATAGACGTAAATAATGTTCCCACCGAGAAGTTGGGCCGACCCGCCAGGAATGTTGGAAAATACTACATCCGAGATGTTTAGTTGCCTTTGGTTAGGATATATAACGTTATAGACGTATATAATGTCCGCACCGAGACGTACGAGACGACACGACCGGGATTCTGTAAAACATTACCAGCGAGGGTCTAGATTGGTTAGGTTAGGTTATATTACGATATAGACGTATATAATGTTCCCACCGAGAAGTGGGGCCGACCCGCCAGGAATGTTGGAAAATACTACATCGGAGATGTTAAGTTGCCTTAGGTTAGGATATATAACGATATAGACGTATATAATGTCCCCACGGAGAAGTACGGGCCGACACGACCGGGATTTTGTAAAACATTACCAGCGAGGGTCTAGATGGGTTAGGTTAGGTTATATTACGTTATAGACGTGAATAATGTTCCCACCGAGAAGTGGGGCCGACCCGCCAGGAATGTTGGAAAATACTACATCCGAGATGTTAGGTTACCTTAGGTTAGGATATATAACGTTATAGACGTATATAATGTCCCCACGGAGAAGTACGGGCCGACACGACCGGGATTTTGTAAAACATTACCAGCGAGGTTCTAGATGGATTAGGTTAGGTTATATTACGTTATAGACGTAAATAATGTTCCCACCGAGAAGTGCGGCCGACCCGCCAGGAATGTTGTGAAATACTACATTCGAGATATTAGGTTGCCTTTGGTTAGGATATATAACGTTATAGACGTATATAATGTCCGCACCGAGACGTACGGGACGACACGACCGGGATTCTGCAAAACATTACAAGCGAGGGTCTAGATGGGTCAGGTTAGGTTATATTACGATATAGACGTATATAATGTGCCCACCGAGAAGTAGGGGCCGACCCGCCAGGAATGTTGGAAAATACTACATCGGAGATGTTAAGTTGCCTTAGGTTAGGATATATAACGATATAGACGTATATAATGTCCCCACGGAGAAGTACGGGCCGACACGACCGGGATTTTGTAAAACATTACCAGCGAGGGTCTAGATGGGTTAGGTTTGGTTATATTACGATATAGACGTAAATAATGTGCCCACCGAGAAGTAGGGGCCGACCCGCCAGGAATGTTGGAAAATACTACATCCGAGATGTTAGGTTGCCTTAGGTTAGGATATATAACGATATAGACGTATATAATGTCCCCACGGAGAAGTACGGGCCGACACGACCGGGATTTTGTAAAACATTACAAGCGAGGGTCTAGATGGATTAGGTTAGGTTATATTACGTTATAGACGTAAATAATGTTCCCACCGAGAAGTGGGGCCGACCAGCCAGGAATGTTGTGAAATACTACATGCGAGATGTTAGGTACCCTTAGGTTAGGATATATAACGTTATAGACGTATATAATGTCCGCACGGAGACGTACGGGCCGACACGACCGGGATTCTGCAAAACATTACAAGCGAGGGGCTAGATGGGTTAGGTTAGGTTATACTACGTTATAAACGTATATAGTTTTCCCACCGAGAAGTGGGGCCGACAAGCCAGGAATGTTGTGAAATACTACATCCATGATGTTAGGTTCCCTTAGGTTAGGATATATAACGTTATAGACGTATATAATGTCCGCACCGAGACGTACGAGACGACACGACCGGGATTTTGTAGAACATTACCAGCGAGGGTCTAGATGGGTTAGGTTAGGTTATATTGCGATATAGACGTATATAATGTTCCCACCAAGAAGTAGCGGCCGCCCCGCCAGGAATGTTGGAAAATACTACATCCGAGATGTTAGGTTCCCTTAGGTTAGGATATATAACGTTATAGACGTATATAATGTCCCCACGGAGAAGTACGGGCCGACACGACCGGGATTTTGTAAAACATTACCAGCGAGGGTCTAGATGGATTAGGTTAGGTTATATTACGTTATAGACGTAAATAATGTTCCCACCGAGAAGTGGGGCCGACCCGCCAGGAATGTTGGAAAATACTACATCCGAGATGTTTAGTTGCCTTTGGTTAGGATATATAACGTTATAGACGTATATAATGTCCGCACCGAGACGTACGAGACGACACGACCGGGATTCTGTAAAACATTACCAGCGAGGGTCTAGATTGGTTAGGTTAGGTTATATTACGATATAGACGTATATAATGTTCCCACCGAGAAGTGGGGCCGACCCGCCAGGAATGTTGGAAAATACTACATCGGAGATGTTAAGTTGCCTTAGGTTAGGATATATAACGATATAGACGTATATAATGTCCGCACCGAGACGTACGAGACGACACGACCGGGATTCTGTAAAACATTACCAGCGAGGGTCTAGATGGGTTAGGTTAGGTTATATTACGTTATAGACGTAAATAATGTTCCCACCGAGAAGTGGGCCCGACCCGCCAGGAATGTTGTGAAATACTACATTCGAGATGTTAGGTTGCCTTAGGTTAGGATATATAACTTGATAGAGGTATATAATGTCCGGCTTCGAGACGTACGGGAAGACACAAACGGGATTCTGTGAATCATTACCAGCGAGGGTGTAGGTGGCTTAGGTTAGGTTATATTACGTTACAGACGTATATAATGTGCCCACCGAGAAGTAGGGTCCGACCCGCCAGGAATGTTGGAGAATACTACATTCGAGATGTTATGTTGCCTTAGGTTAGGACATATAAAATTATAGACGTATATAATGTCCCCACGGAAAAGTACGGGCCGACACGACCGGGATTTTGTAAAACATTAACAGCGAGGGTCTAGATGGGTTAGGTTAGGTTATATTACGATATAGACGTATATAATGTGCCCACCGAGAAGTAGGGGCCGACCCGCCAGGAATGTTGGAAAATACTACATCGGAGATGTTAAGTTGCCTTAGGTTAGGATATATAACGATATAGACGTATATAATGTCCCCACGGAGAAGTACGGGCCGACACGACCGGGATTTTGTAAAACATTACCAGCGAGGTTCTAGATGGGTTAGGTTTGGTTATATTACGATATAGACGTAAATAATGTGCCCACCGAGAAGTAGGGGCCGACCCGCCAGGAATGTTGGAAAATACTACATCCGAGATGTTAGGTTGCCTTAGGTTGGGATATATAACGATATAGACGTATATAATGTCCCAACGGAGAAGTACGGGCCGACACGACCGGGATTTTGTAAAACATTACAAGCGAGGGTCTAGATGGATTAGGTTAGGTTATATTACGTTATAGACGTAAATAATGTTCCCACCGTGAAGTGGGGCCGACCAGCCAGGAATGTTGTGAAATACTACATGCGAGATGTTAGGTACCCTTAGGTAAGGATATATAACGTTATAGACGTATATAATGTCCGCACGGAGACGTACGGGCCGACACGACCGGGATTCTGCAAAACATTACAAGCGAGGGGCTAGATGGGTTAGGTTAGGTTATACTACGTTATAAACGTATATAGTTTTCCCACCGAGAAGTGGGGCCGACAAGCCAGGAATGTTGTGAAATACTACATCCATGATGTTAGGTTCCCTTAGGTTAGGATATATAACGTTATAGACGTATATAATGTCCGCACCGAGACGTACGAGACGACACGACCGGGATTTTGTAGAACATTACCAGCGAGGGTCTAGATGGGTTAGGTTAGGTTATATTACGATATAGACGTATATAATGTTCCCACCAAGAAGTAGCGGCCGCCCCGCCAGGAATGTTGGAAAATACTACATCCGAGATGTTAGGTTCCCTTAGGTTAGGATATATAACGTTATAGACGTATATAATGTCCCCACGGAGAAGTACGGGCCGACACGACCGGGATTTTGTAAAACATTACCAGCGAGGGTCTAGATGGATTAGGTTAGGTTATATTACGTTATAGACGTAAATAATGTTCCCACCGAGAAGTGGGGCCGACCCGCCAGGAATGTTGGAAAATACTACATCCGAGATGTTTAGTTGCCTTTGGTTAGGATATATAACGTTATAGACGTATATAATGTCCGCACCGAGACGTACGAGACGACACGACCGGGATTCTGTAAAACATTACCAGCGAGGGTCTAGATTGGTTAGGTTAGGTTATATTACGATATAGACGTATATAATGTTCCCACCGAGAAGTGGGGCCGACCAGACAGGAATGTTGTGAAATACTACATCCGAGATGTTAGGTTCCCTTAGGGTAGGATATATAACGTTATAGACGTATATAATGTCCGCACCGAGACGTACGAGACGACACGACCGGGATTCTGTAAAACATTACCAGCGAGGGTATAGATGGGTTAGGTTAGGTTATATTACGTTATAGACGTGAATAATGTTCCCACCGAGAAGTGGGGCCGACCCGCCAGGAATGTTGGAAAATACTACATCCGAGATGTTAGGTTCCCTTCGGTTCGGATATATAACGTTATAGACGTATATAATGTCCCCACGGAGAAGTACGGGCCGACACGACCGGGATTTTGTAAAACATTACAAGCGAGGGTCTAGATGGATTAGGTTAGGTTATATTACGTTATAGACGTGAATAATGTTCCCACCGAGAAGTGGGGCCGACCCGCCAGGAATGTTGGAAAATACTACATCCGAGATGTTTAGTTGCCTTTGGTTAAGATATATAACGTTATAGACGTAAATAATGTCCCCACCGAGAAGTACGGGCCGACACGACCGGCATTTTGTAAAACATTACCAGCGAGGGTCTAGCTGGGTTAGGTTAGGTTATATTACGATATAGACGTATATAATGTGCCCACCGAGAAGTAGGGGCCGACCCGCCAAGAATGTTGGAAAATACTACATCCGAGATGTTAGGTTGCCTTTGGTTAGGATATATAACGTTATAGACGTATATAATGTCCCCACGGAGAAGTACGGGCCGACACGACCGGGATTTTGTAAAACATTACCAGCGAGGGTCTAGATGGATTAGGTTTGGTTATATTACGATATAGACGTAAATAATGTGCCCACCGAGAAGTAGGGGCCGACCCGCCAGGAATGTTGGAAAATACTACATCCGAGATGTTAGGTTGCCTTAGGTTAGGATATATAACGACATAGACGTATATAATGTCCCCACGGAGAAGTACGGGCCGACACGACCGGGATTTTGTAAAACATTACAAGCGAGGGTCTAGATGGATTAGGTTAGGATATATTACGTTATAGACGTAAATAATGTTCCCACCGAGAAGTGGGGCCGACCAGCCAGGAATGTTGTGAAATACTACATGCGAGATGTTAGGTACCCTTAGGTTAGGATATATAACGTTATAGACGTATATAATGTCCGCACGGAGACGTACGGGCCGACACGACCGGGATTCTGCAAAACATTACAAGCGAGGGGCTAGATGGGTTAGGTTAGGTTATACTACGTTATAAACGTATATAGTTTTCCCACCGAGAAGTGGGGCCGACAAGCCAGGAATGTTGTGAAATACTACATCCATGATGTTAGGTTCCCTTAGGTTAGGATATATAACGTTATAGACGTATATAATGTCCGCACCGAGACGTACGAGACGACACGACCGGGATTTTGTAGAACATTACCAGCGAGGGTCTAGATGGGTTAGGTTAGGTTATATTACGATATAGACGTATATAATGTTCCCACCAAGAAGTAGCGGCCGCCCCGCCAGGAATGTTGGAAAATACTACATCCGAGATGTTAGGTTCCCTTAGGTTAGGATATATAACGTTATAGACGTATATAATGTCCCCACGGAGAAGTACGGGCCGACACGACCGGGATTTTGTAAAACATTACCAGCGAGGGTCTAGATGGATTAGGTTAGGTTATATTACGTTATAGACGTAAATAATGTTCCCACCGAGAAGTGGGGCCGACCCGCCAGGAATGTTGGAAAATACTACATCCGAGATGTTTAGTTGCCTTTGGTTAGGATATATAACGTTATAGACGTATATAATGTCCGCACCGAGACGTACGAGACGACACGACCGGGATTCTGTAAAACATTACCAGCGAGGGTCTAGATTGGTTAGGTTAGATTATATTACGATATAGACGTATATAATGTTCCCACCGAGAAGTGGGGCCGACCAGACCGGAATGTTGTGAAATACTACATCCGAGATGTTAGGTTCCCTTAGGTTAGGATATATAACGTTATAGACGTATATAATGTCCGCACCGAGACGTACGAGACGACACGACCGGGATTCTGTAAAACATTACCAGCGAGGGTATAGATGGGTTAGGTTAGGTTATATTACGTTATAGACGTGAATAATGTTCCCACCGAGAAGTGGGGCCGACCCGCCAGGAATGTTGGAAAATACTACATCCGAGATGTTAGGTTCCCTTCGGTTCGGATATATAACGTTATAGACGTATATAATGTCCCCACGGAGAAGTACGGGCCGACACGACCGGGATTTTGTAAAACATTACCAGCGAGGTTCTAGATGGATTAGGTTAGGTTATATTACGTTATAGACGTGAATAATGTTCCCACCGAGAAGTGCGGCCGACCCGCCAGGAATGTTGTGAAATACTACATTCGAGATATTAGGTTGCCTTTGGTTAGGATATATAACGTTATAGACGTATATAATGTCCGCACCGAGACGTACGGGACGGCACGACCGGGATTCTGCAAAACATTACAAGCGAGGGTCTAGATGGGTTAGGTTAGGTTATATTACGATATAGACGTATATAATGTGCCCACCGAGAAGTAGGGGCCGACCCGCCAGGAATGTTGGAAAATACTACATCGGAGATGTTAAGTTGCCTTAGGTTAGGATATATAACGATATAGACGTATATAATGTCCCCACGGAGAAGTACGGGCCGACACGACCGGGATTTTGTGAAACATTACCAGCGAGGGTCTAGATGGGTTAGGTTTGGTTATATTACGATATAGACGTAAATAATGTGCCCACCGAGAAGTAGGGGCCGACCCGCCAGGAATGTTGGAAAATACTACATCCGAGATGTTAGGTTGCCTTAGGTTAGGATATATAACGATATAGACGTATATAATGTCCCCACGGGGAAGTACGGGCCGACACGACCGGGATTTTGTAAAACATTACCAGCGAGGGTCTAGATGGATTAGGTTAGGTTATATTACGTTATAGACGTAAATAATGTTCCCACCGAGAAGTGGGGCCGACCCGCCAGGAATGTTGGAAAATACTACATCCGAGATGTTTAGTTGCCTTTGGTTAGGATATATAACGTTATAGACGTATATAATGTCCGCACCGAGACGTACGAGACGACACGACCGGGATTCTGTAAAACATTACCAGCGAGGGTCTAGATTGGTTAGGTTAGGTTATATTACGATATAGACGTATATAATGTTCCCACCGAGAAGTGGGGCCGACCCGCCAGGAATGTTGGAAAATACTACATCGGAGATGTTAAGTTGCCATAGGTTAGGATATATAACGATATAGACGTATATAATGTCCGCACCGAGACGTACGAGACGACACGACCGGGATTCTGAAAAACATTACCAGCGAGGGTCTAGATGGGTTAGGTTAGGTTATATTACGTTATAGACGTAAATAATGTTCCCACCGAGAAGTGGGCCCGACCCGCCAGGAATGTTGTGAAATACTACATTCGAGATGTTAGGTTGCCTTAGGTTAGGATATATAACTTGATAGAGGTATATAATGTCCGGCTTCGAGACGGACGGGAAGACACAAACGGGATTCTGTGAATCATTACCAGCGAGGGTGTAGGTGGCTTAGGTTAGGTTATATTACGTTACAGACGTATATAATGTGCCCACCGAGAAGTAGGGTCCGACCCGCCAGGAATGTTGGAGAATACTACATTCGAGATGTTATGTTGCCTTAGGTTAGGACATATAAAATTATAGACGTATATAATGTCCCCACGGAAAAGTACGGGCCGACACGACCGGGATTTTGTAAAACATTAACAGCGAGGGTCTAGATGGGTTAGGTTAGGTTATATTACGATATAGACGTATATAATGTGCCCACCGAGAAGTAGGGGCCGACCCGCCAGGAATGTTGGAAAATACTACATCGGAGATGTTAAGTTGCCTTAGGTTAGGATATATAACGATATAGACGTATATAATGTCCCCACGGAGAAGTACGGGCCGACACGACCGGGATTTTGTAAAACATTACCAGCGAGGTTCTAGATGGGTTAGGTTTGGTTATATTACGATATAGACGTAAATAATGTGCCCACC
This sequence comes from Xylocopa violacea, assembly GCA_963969225.1. Lineage (NCBI taxonomy): Eukaryota > Metazoa > Arthropoda > Insecta > Hymenoptera > Apidae > Xylocopa > Xylocopa violacea. The sequence goes on from CAXAJV010001090.1 coordinate 648,335, forward strand.
GAGAAGTAGGGGCCGACCCGCCAGGAATGTTGGAAAATACTACATCCGAGATGTTAGGTTGCCTTAGGTTAGGATATATAACGATATAGACGTATATAATGTCCCAACGGAGAAGTACGGGCCGACACGACCGGGATTTTGTAAAACATTACAAGCGAGGGTCTAGATGGATTAGGTTAGGTTATATTACGTTATAGACGTAAATAATGTTCCCACCGAGAAGTGGGGCCGACCAGCCAGGAATGTTGTGAAATACTACATGCGAGATGTTAGGTACCCTTAGGTAAGGATATATAACGTTATAGACGTATATAATGTCCGCACGGAGACGTACGGGCCGACACGACCGGGATTCTGCAAAACATTACAAGCGAGGGGCTAGATGGGTTAGGTTAGGTTATACTACGTTATAAACGTATATAGTTTTCCCACCGAGAAGTGGGGCCGACAAGCCAGGAATGTTGTGAAATACTACATCCATGATGTTAGGTTCCCTTAGGTTAGGATATATAACGTTATAGACGTATATAATGTCCGCACCGAGACGTACGAGACGACACGACCGGGATTTTGTAGAACATTACCAGCGAGGGTCTAGATGGGTTAGGTTAGGTTATATTACGATATAGACGTATATAATGTTCCCACCAAGAAGTAGCGGCCGCCCCGCCAGGAATGTTGGAAAATACTACATCCGAGATGTTAGGTTCCCTTAGGTTAGGATATATAACGTTATAGACGTATATAATGTCCCCACGGAGAAGTACGGGCCGACACGACCGGGATTTTGTAAAACATTACCAGCGAGGGTCTAGATGGATTAGGTTAGGTTATATTACGTTATAGACGTAAATAATGTTCCCACCGAGAAGTGGGGCCGACCCGCCAGGAATGTTGGAAAATACTACATCCGAGATGTTTAGTTGCCTTTGGTTAGGATATATAACGTTATAGACGTATATAATGTCCGCACCGAGACGTACGAGACGACACGACCGGGATTCTGTAAAACATTACCAGCGAGGGTCTAGATTGGTTAGGTTAGGTTATATTACGATATAGACGTATATAATGTTCCCACCGAGAAGTGGGGCCGACCAGACAGGAATGTTGTGAAATACTACATCCGAGATGTTAGGTTCCCTTAGGTTAGGATATATAACGTTATAGACGTATATAATGTCCGCACCGAGACGTACGAGACGACACGACCGGGATTCTGTAAAACATTACCAGCGAGGGTATAGATGGGTTAGGTTAGGTTATATTACGTTATAGACGTGAATAATGTTCCCACCGAGAAGTGGGGCCGACCCGCCAGGAATGTTGGAAAATACTACATCCGAGATGTTAGGTTCCCTTCGGTTCGGATATATAACGTTATAGACGTATATAATGTCCCCACGGAGAAGTACGGGCCGACACGACCGGGATTTTGTAAAACATTACCAGCGAGGGTCTAGATGGATTAGGTTAGGTTATATTACGTTATAGACGTAAATAATGTTCCCACCGAGAAGTGGGGCCGACCCGCCAGGAATGTTGGAAAATACTACATCCGAGATGTTTAGTTGCCTTTGGTTAGGATATATAACGTTATAGACGTATATAATGTCCGCACCGAGACGTACGAGACGACACGACCGGGATTCTGTAAAACATTACCAGCGAGGGTCTAGATTGGTTAGGTTAGGTTATATTACGATATAGACGTATATAATGTTCCCACCGAGAAGTGGGGCCGACCCGCCAGGAATGTTGGAAAATACTACATCCGAGATGTTAGGTTGCCTTAGGTTAGGATATATAACGATATAGACGTATATAATGTCCCCACGGGGAAGTACGGGCCGACACGACCGGGATTTTGTAAAACATTACCAGCGAGGGTCTAGATGGGTTAGGTTTGGTTATATTACGATATAGACGTAAATAATGTGCCCACCGAGAAGTAGGGGCCGACCCGCCAGGAATGTTGGAAAATACTACATCCGAGATGTTAGGTTGCCTTAGGTTAGGATATATAACGACATAGACGTATATAATGTCCCCACGGAGAAGTACGGGCCGACACGACCGGGATTTTGTAAAACATTACAAGCGAGGGTCTAGATGGATTAGGTTAGGATATATTACGTTATAGACGTAAATAATGTTCCCACCGAGAAGTGGGGCCGACCAGCCAGGAATGTTGTGAAATACTACATGCGAGATGTTAGGTACCCTTAGGTTAGGATATATAACGTTATAGACGTATATAATGTCCGCACGGAGACGTACGGGCCGACACGACCGGGATTCTGCAAAACATTACAAGCGAGGGGCTAGATGGGTTAGGTTAGGTTATACTACGTTATAAACGTATATAGTTTTCCCACCGAGAAGTGGGGCCGACAAGCCAGGAATGTTGTGAAATACTACATCCATGATGTTAGGTTCCCTTAGGTTAGGATATATAACGTTATAGACGTATATAATGTCCGCACCGAGACGTACGAGACGACACGACCGGGATTTTGTAGAACATTACCAGCGAGGGTCTAGATGGGTTAGGTTAGGTTATATTACGATATAGACGTATATAATGTTCCCACCAAGAAGTAGCGGCCGCCCCGCCAGGAATGTTGGAAAATACTACATCCGAGATGTTAGGTTCCCTTAGGTTAGGATATATAACGTTATAGACGTATATAATGTCCCCACGGAGAAGTACGGGCCGACACGACCGGGATTTTGTAAAACATTACCAGCGAGGGTCTAGATGGATTAGGTTAGGTTATATTACGTTATAGACGTAAATAATGTTCCCACCGAGAAGTGGGGCCGACCCGCCAGGAATGTTGGAAAATACTACATCGGAGATGTTAAGTTGCCTTAGGTTAGGATATATAACGTTATAGACGTATATAATGTCCGCACCGAGACGTACGAGACGACACGACCGGGATTCTGTAAAACATTACCAGCGAGGGTCTAGATTGGTTAGGTTAGGTTATATTACGATATAGACGTATATAATGTTCCCACCGAGAAGTGGGGCCGACCAGACCGGAATGTTGTGAAATACTACATCCGAGATGTTAGGTTCCCTTAGGTTAGGATATATAACGTTATAGACGTATATAATGTCCGCACCGAGACGTACGAGACGACACGACCGGGATTCTGTAAAACATTACCGGCGAGGGTATAGATGGGTTAGGTTAGGTTATATTACGTTATAGACGTGAATAATGTTCCCACCGAGAAGTGGGGCCGACCCGCCAGGAATGTTGGAAAATACTACATCCGAGATGTTAGGTTCCCTTCGGTTCGGATATATAACGTTATAGATGTATATAATGTCCCCACGGAGAAGTACGGGCCGACACGACCGGGATTTTGTGAAACATTACCAGCGAGGGTCTAGATGGGTTAGGTTTGGTTATATTACGATATAGACGTAAATAATGTGCCCACCGAGAAGTAGGGGCCGACCCGCCAGGAATGTTGGAAAATACTACATCCGAGATGTTAGGTTGCCTTAGGTTAGGATATATAACGATATAGACGTATATAATGTCCCCACGGGGAAGTACGGGCCGACACGACCGGGATTTTGTAAAACATTACCAGCGAGGGTCTAGATGGGTTAGGTTTGGTTATATTACGATATAGACGTAAATAATGTGCCCACCGAGAAGTAGGGGCCGACCCGCCAGGAATGTTGGAAAATACTACATCCGAGATGTTAGGTTGCCTTAGGTTAGGATATATAACGACATAGACGTATATAATGTCCCCACGGAGAAGTACGGGCCGACACGACCGGGATTTTGTAAAACATTACAAGCGAGGGTCTAGATGGATTAGGTTAGGATATATTACGTTATAGACGTAAATAATGTTCCCAAAGAGAAGTGGGGCCGACCAGCCAGGAATGTTGTGAAATACTACATGCGAGATGTTAGGTACCCTTAGGTTAGGATATATAACGTTATAGACGTATATAATGTCCGCACGGAGACGTACGGGCCGACACGACCGGGATTCTGCAAAACATTACAAGCGAGGGGCTAGATGGGTTAGGTTAGGTTATACTACGTTATAAACGTATATAGTTTTCCCACCGAGAAGTGGGGCCGACAAGCCAGGAATGTTGTGAAATACTACATCCATGATGTTAGGTTCCCTTAGGTTAGGATATATAACGTTATAGACGTATATAATGTCCGCACCGAGACGTACGAGACGACACGACCGGGATTTTGTAGAACATTACCAGCGAGGGTCTAGATGGGTTAGGTTAGGTTATATTACGATATAGACGTATATAATGTTCCCACCAAGAAGTAGCGGCCGCCCCGCCAGGAATGTTGGAAAATACTACATCCGAGATGTTAGGTTCCCTTAGGTTAGGATATATAACGTTATAGACGTATATAATGTCCCCACGGAGAAGTACGGGCCGACACGACCGGGATTTTGTAAAACATTACCAGCGAGGGTCTAGATGGATTAGGTTAGGTTATATTACGTTATAGACGTAAATAATGTTCCCACCGAGAAGTGGGGCCGACCCGCCAGGAATGTTGGAAAATACTACATCCGAGATGTTTAGTTGCCTTTGGTTAGGATATATAACGTTATAGACGTATATAATGTCCGCACCGAGACGTACGAGGCGACACGACCGGGATTCTGTAAAACATTACCAGCGAGGGTCTAGATTGGTTAGGTTAGGTTATATTACGATATAGACGTATATAATGTTCCCACCGAGAAGTGGGGCCGACCAGACCGGAATGTTGTGAAATACTACATCCGAGATGTTAGGTTCCCTTAGGTTAGGATATATAACGTTATAGACGTATATAATGTCCGCACCGAGACGTACGAGACGACACGACCGGGATTCTGTAAAACATTACCAGCGAGGGTATAGATGGGTTAGGTTAGGTTATATTACGTTATAGACGTGAATAATGTTCCCACCGAGAAGTGGGGCCGACCCGCCAGGAATGTTGGAAAATACTACATCCGAGATGTTAGGTTCCCTGCGGTTCGGATATATAACGTTATAGACGTATATAATGTCCCCACGGAGAAGTACGGGCCGACACGACCGGGATTTTGTAAAACATTACCAGCGAGGTTCTAGATGGATTAGGTTAGGTTATATTACGTTATAGACGTGAATAATGTTCCCACCGAGAAGTGCGGCCGACCCGCCAGGAATGTTGTGAAATACTACATTCGAGATATTAGGTTGCCTTTGGTTAGGATATATAACGTTATAGACGTATATAATGTCCGCACCGAGACGTACGGGACGGCACGACCGGGATTCTGCAAAACATTACAAGCGAGGGTCTAGATGGGTTAGGTTAGGTTATATTACGATATAGACGTATATAATGTGCCCACCGAGAAGTAGGGGCCGACCCGCCAGGAATGTTGGAAAATACTACATCGGAGATGTTAAGTTGCCTTAGGTTAGGATATATAACGATATAGACGTATATAATGTCCCCACGGAGAAGTACGGGCCGACACGACCGGGATTTTGTGAAACATTACCAGCGAGGGTCTAGATGGGTTAGGTTTGGTTATATTACGATATAGACGTAAATAATGTGCCCACCGAGAAGTAGGGGCCGACCCGCCAGGAATGTTGGAAAATACTACATCCGAGATGTTAGGTTGCCTTAGGTTAGGATATATAACGATATAGACGTATATAATGTCCCCACGGGGAAGTACGGGCCGACACGACCGGGATGTTGTAAAACATTACAAGCGAGGGTCTAGATGGATTAGGTTAGGTTATATTACGTTATAGACGTAAATAATGTTCCCACCGAGAAGTGGGGCCGACCAGCCAGGAATGTTGTGAAATACTACATGCGAGATGTTAGGTACCCTTAGGTTAGGATATATAACGTTATAGACGTATATAATGTCCGCACGGTGACGTACGGGCCGACACGACCGGGATTCTGCAAAACATTACAAGCGAGGGGCTAGATGGGTTAGGTTAGGTTATACTACGTTATAAACGTATATAATTTTCCCACCGAGAAGTAGCGGCCGCCCCGCCAGGAATGTTGGAAAATACTACATCCGAGATGTTAGGTTCCCTTAGGTTAGGATATATAACGTTATAGACGTATATAATGTCCCCACGGAGAAGTACGGGCCGACACGACCGGGATTTTGTAAAACATTACCAGCGAGGGTCTAGATGGATTAGGTTAGGTTATATTACGTTATAGACGTAAATAATGTTCCCACCGAAGTGTGGGGCCGACCCGCCAGGAATGTTGGAAAATACTACATCCGAGATGTTTAGTTGCCTTTGGTTAGGATATATAACGTTATAGACGTATATAATGTCCGCACCGAGACGTACGAGACGACACGACCGGGATTCTGTAAAACATTACCAGCGAGGGTCTAGATGGGTTAGGTTAGGTTATATTACGTTATAGACGTGAATAATGTTCCCACCGAGAAGTGGGGCCGACCCGCCAGGAATGTTGGAAAATACTACATCCGAGATGTTAAGTTGCCTTAGGTTAGGATATATAAAATTATAGACGTATATAATGTCACCACGGAAAAGTACGGGCCGACACGACTGGGATTTTGTAAAACATAACCAGCGAGGGGCTAGATGGGTTAGGTTAGGTTATATTACGTTATAAACGTATATAATGTTCCCACCGAGAAGTGGGGCCGACCTGCCAGGAATGTTGTGAAATACTACATCCGAGATGTTAGGTTCCCTTAGGTTAAGATATATAACGTTATAGACGTAAATAATGTCCCCACCGAGAAGTACGGGCCGACACGACCGGCATTTTGTAAAACATTACAAGCGAGGGTCTAGATGGATTAGGTTAGGATATATTACGTTATAGACGTAAATAATGTTCCCACCGAGAAGTGGGGCCGACCAGCCAGGAATGTTGTGAAATACTACATGCGAGATGTTAGGTACCCTTGGGTTAGGATATATAACGTTATAGACGTATATAATGTCCCCACGGAGAAGTACGGGCCGACACGACCGGGATTTTGTAAAACATTACCAGCGAGGGTCTAGATGGATTAGGTTAGGTTATATTACGTTATAGACGTAAATAATGTTCCCACCGAGAAGTGGGGCCGACCCGCCAGGAATGTTGGAAAATACTACATCCGAGATGTTTAGTTGCCTTTGGTTAGGATATATAACGTTATAGACGTATATAATGTCCGCACCGAGACGTACGAGACGACACGACCGGGATTCTGTAAAACATTACCAGCGAGGGTCTAGATTGGTTAGGTTAGGTTATATTACGATATAGACGTATATAATGTTCCCACCGAGAAGTGGGGCCGACCAGACCGGAATGTTGTGAAATACTACATCCGAGATGTTAGGTTCCCTTAGGTTAGGATATATAACGTTATAGACGTATATAATGTCCGCACCGAGACGTACGAGACGACACGACCGGGATTCTGTAAAACATTACCAGCGAGGGTATAGATGGGTTAGGTTAGGTTATATTACGTTATAGACGTGAATAATGTTCCCACCGAGAAGTAGGGGCCGACCCGCCAGGAATGTTGGAAAATACTACATCGGAGATGTTAAGTTGCCTTAGGTTAGGATATATAACGATATAGACGTATATAATGTCCCCACGGAGAAGTACGGGCCGACACGACCGGGATTTTGTGAAACATTACCAGCGAGGGTCTAGATGGAATAGGTTAGGTTATATTACGTTATAGACGTAAATAATGTTCCCACCGAGAAGTGGGGCCGACCAGCCAGGAATGTTGTGAAATACTACATGCGAGATGTTAGGTACCCTTAGGTTAGGATATATAACGTTATAGACGTATATAATGTCCGCACGGAGACGTACGGGCCGACACGACCGGGATTCTGCAAAACATTACAAGCGAGGGGCTAGATGGGTTAGGTTAGGTTATACTACGTTATAAACGTATATAATTTTCCCACCGAGAAGTGGGGCCGACAAGCCAGGAATGTTGTGAAATACTACATCCGTGATGTTCGGTTCCCTTAGGTTAGGATATATAACGTTATAGACGTATATAATGTCCGCACCGAGACGTACGAGACGACACGACCGGGATTTTGTAGAACATTACCAGCGAGGGTCTAGATGGGTTAGGTTAGGTTATATTACGATATAGACGTATATAATGTTCCCACCAAGAAGTAGCGGCCGCCCCGCCAGGAATGTTGGAAAATACTACATCCGAGATGTTAGGTTCCCTTAGGTTAGGATATATAACGTTATAGACGTATATAATGTCCCCACGGAGAAGTACGGGCCGACACGACCGGGATTTTGTAAAACATTACCAGCGAGGTTCTAGATGGATTAGGTTAGGTTATATTACGTTATAGACGTAAATAATGTTCCCACCGAGAAGTGCGGCCGACCCGCCAGGAATGTTGTGAAATACTACATGCGAGATGTTAGGTACCCTTAGGTTAGGATATATAACGTTATAGACGTATATAATGTCCGCACGGTGACGTACGGGCCGACACGACCGGGATTCTGCAAAACATTACAAGCGAGGGGCTAGATGGGTTAGGTTAGGTTATACTACGTTATAAACGTATATAATTTTCCCACCGAGAAGTAGCGGCCGCCCCGCCAGGAATGTTGGAAAATACTACATCCGAGATGTTAGGTTCCCTTAGGTTAGGATATATAACGTTATAGACGTATATAATGTCCCCACGGAGAAGTACGGGCCGACACGACCGGGATTTTGTAAAACATTACCAGCGAGGGTCTAGATGGATTAGGTTAGGTTATATTACGTTATAGACGTAAATAATGTTCCCACCGAAGTGTGGGGCCGACCCGCCAGGAATGTTGGAAAATACTACATCCGAGATGTTTAGTTGCCTTTGGTTAGGATATATAACGTTATAGACGTATATAATGTCCGCACCGAGACGTACGAGACGACACGACCGGGATTCTGTAAAACATTACCAGCGAGGGTCTAGATGGGTTAGGTTAGGTTATATTACGTTATAGACGTGAATAATGTTCCCACCGAGAAGTGGGGCCGACCCGCCAGGAATGTTGGAAAATACTACATCCGAGATGTTAAGTTGCCTTAGGTTAGGATATATAAAATTATAGACGTATATAATGTCACCAGGGAAAAGTACGGGCCGACACGACTGGGATTTTGTAAAACATAACCAGCGAGGGGCTAGATGGGTTAGGTTAGGTTATATTACGTTATAAACGTATATAATGTTCCCACCGAGAAGTGGGGCCGACCTGCCAGGAATGTTGTGAAATACTACATCCGAGATGTTAGGTTCCCTTAGGTTAAGATATATAACGTTATAGACGTAAATAATGTCCCCACCGAGAAGTACGGGCCGACACGACCGGCATTTTGTAAAACATTACCAGCGAGGGTCTAGATGGGTTAGGTTTGGTTATATTACGATATAGACGTAAATAATGTGCCCACCGAGAAGTAGGGGCCGACCCGCCAGGAATGTTGGAAAATACTACATCCGAGATGTTAGGTTGCCTTAGGTTAGGATATATAACGATATAGACGTATATAATGTCCCCACGGAGAAGTACGGGCCGACACGACCGGGATTTTGTAAAACATTACCAGCGAGGGTCTAGATGGGTTAGGTTTGGTTATATTACGATATAGACGTAAATAATGTGCCCACCGAGAAGTAGGGGCCGACCCGCCAGGAATGTTGGAAAATACTACATCCGAGATGTTAGGTTGCCTTAGGTTAGGATATATAACGACATAGACGTATATAATGTCCCCACGGAGAAGTACGGGCCGACACGACCGGGATTTTGTAAAACATTACAAGCGAGGGTCTAGATGGATTAGGTTAGGATATATTACGTTATAGACGTAAATAATGTTCCCACCGAGAAGTGGGGCCGACCAGCCAGGAATGTTGTGAAATACTACATGCGAGATGTTAGGTACCCTTGGGTTAGGATATATAACGTTATAGACGTATATAATGTCCCCACGGAGAAGTACGGGCCGACACGACCGGGATTTTGTAAAACATTACCAGCGAGGGTCTAGATGGATTAGGTTAGGTTATATTACGTTATAGACGTAAATAATGTTCCCACCGAGAAGTGGGGCCGACCCGCCAGGAATGTTGGAAAATACTACATCCGAGATGTTTAGTTGCCTTTGGTTAGGATATATAACGTTATAGACGTATATAATGTCCGCACCGAGACGTACGAGACGACACGACCGGGATTCTGTAAAACATTACCAGCGAGGGTCTAGATTGGTTAGGTTAGGTTATATTACGATATAGACGTATATAATGTTCCCACCGAGAAGTGGGGCCGACCAGACCGGAATGTTGTGAAATACTACATCCGAGATGTTAGGTTCCCTTCGGTTCGGATATATAACGTTATAGACGTATATAATGTCCCCACGGAGAAGTACGGGCCGACACGACCGGGATTTTGTAAAACATTACCAGCGAGGTTCTAGATGGATTAGGTTAGGCTATATTACGTTATAGACGTAAATAATGTTCCCACCGAGAAGTGCGGCCGACCCGCCAGGAATGTTGTGAAATACTACATTCGAGATATTAGGTTGCCTTTGGTTAGGATATATAACGTTATAGACGTATATAATGTCCGCACCGAGACGTACGGGACGGCACGACCGGGATTCTGCAAAACATTACAAGCGAGGGTCTAGATGGGTTAGGTTAGGTTATATTACGATATAGACGTATATAATGTGCCCACCGAGAAGTAGGGGCCGACCCGCCAGGAATGTTGGAAAATACTACATCGGAGATGTTAAGTTGCCTTAGGTTAGGATATATAACGATATAGACGTATATAATGTCCCCACGGAGAAGTACGGGCCGACACGACCGGGATTTTGTGAAACATTACCAGCGAGGGTCTAGATGGAATAGGTTAGGTTATATTACGTTATAGACGTAAATAATGTTCCCACCGAGAAGTGGGGCCGACCAGCCAGGAATGTTGTGAAATACTACATGCGAGATGTTAGGTACCCTTAGGTTAGGATATATAACGTTATAGACGTATATAATGTCCGCACGGAGACGTACGGGCCGACACGACCGGGATTCTGCAAAACATTACAAGCGAGGGGCTAGATGGGTTAGGTTAGGTTATACTACGTTATAAACGTATATAGTTTTCCCACCGAGAAGTGGGGCCGACAAGCCAGGAATGTTGTGAAATACTACATCCATGATGTTAGGTTCCCTTAGGTTAGGATATTTAACGTTATAGACGTATATAATGTCCGCACCGAGACGTACGAGACGACACGACCGGGATTTTGTAGAACATTACCAGCGAGGGTCTAGATGGGTTAGGTTAGGTTATATTACGATATAGACGTATATAATGTTCCCACCAAGAAGTAGCGGCCGCCCCGCCAGGAATGTTGGAAAATACTACATCCGAGATGTTAGGTTCCCTTAGGTTAGGATATATAACGTTATAGACGTATATAATGTCCCCACGGAGAAGTACGGGCCGACACGACCGGGATTTTGTAAAACATTACCAGCGAGGGTCTAGATGGATTAGGTTAGGTTATATTACGTTATAGACGTAAATAATGTTCCCACCGAGAAGTGGGGCCGACCCGCCAGGAATGTTGGAAAATACTACATCCGAGATGTTTAGTTGCCTTTGGTTAGGATATATAACGTTATAGACGTATATAATGTCCGCACCGAGACGTACGGGACGGCACGACCGGGATTCTGCAAAACATTACAAGCGAGGGTCTAGATGGGTTAGGTTAGGTTATATTACGGTATAGACGTATATAATGTGCCCACCGAGAAGTAGGGGCCGACCCGCCAGGAATGTTGGAAAATACTACATCGGAGATGTTAAGTTGCCTTAGGTTAGGATATATAACGATATAGACGTATATAATGTCCCCACGGAGAAGTACGGGCCGACACGACCGGGATTTTGTGAAACATTACCAGCGAGGGTCTAGATGGGTTAGGTTTGGTTATATTACGATATAGACGTAAATAATGTGCCCACCGAGAAGTAGGGGCCGACCCGACCGGGATTTTGTAAAACATTACCAGCGAGGGTCTAGATGGATTAGGTTAGGTTATATTACGTTATAGACGTAAATAATGTTCCCACCGAAGTGTGGGGCCGACCCGCCAGGAATGTTGGAAAATACTACATCCGAGATGTTTAGTTGCCTTTGGTTAGGATATATAACGTTATAGACGTATATAATGTCCGCACCGAGACGTACGAGACGACACGATCGGGATTCTGTAAAACATTACCAGCGAGGGTCTAGATTGGTTAGGTTAGGTTATATTACGATATAGACGTATATAATGTTCCCACCGAGAAGTGGGGCCGACCAGACAGGAATGTTGTGAAATACTACATCCGAGATGTTAGGTTCCCTTAGGTTAGGATATATAACGTTATAGACGTATATAATGTCCGCACCGAGACGTACGAGACGACACGACCGGGATTCTGTAAAACATTACCAGCGAGGGTCTAGATGGGTTAGGTTAGGTTATATTACGTTATAGACGTGAATAATGTTCCCACCGAGAAGTGGGGCCGACCCGCCAGGAATGTTGGAAAATACTACATCCGAGATGTTAAGTTGCCTTAGGTTAGGATATATAACGTTATAGACGTAAATAATGTCCCCACCGAGAAGTACGGGCCGACACGACCGGCATTTTGTAAAACATTACAAGCGAGGGTCTAGCTGGGTTAGGTTAGGTTATATTACGATATAGACGTATATAATGTGCCCACCGAGAAGTAGGGGCCGACCCGCCAGGAATGTTGGAAAATACTACATCCGAGATGTTAGGTTGCCTTTGGTTAGGATATATAACGATATAGACGTATATAATGTCCCCACGGAGAAGTACGGGCCGACACGATCGGGATTTTGTAAAACATTACCAGCGAGGGTCTAGATGGGTTAGGTTTGGTTATATTACGATATAGACGTAAATAATGTGCCCACCGAGAAGTAGGGGCCGACCCGCCAGGAATGTTGGAAAATACTACATCCGAGATGTTAGGTTGCCTTAGGTTAGGATATATAACGACATAGACGTATATAATGTCCCCACGGAGAAGTACGGGCCGACACGACCGGGATTTTGTAAAACATTTCAAGCGAGGGTCTAGATGGATTAGGTTAGGTTATATTACGTTATAGACGTAAATAATGTTCCCACCGAGAAGTGGGGCCGACCAGCCAGGAATGTTGTGAAATACTACATGCGAGATGTTAGGTACCCTTAGGTTAGGATATATAACGTTATAGACGTATATAATGTCCGCACGGAGACGTACGGGCCGACACGACCGGGATTCTGCAAAACATTACAAGCGAGGGGCTAGATGGGTTAGGTTAGGTTATACTACGTTATAAACGTATATAGTTTTCCCACCGAGAAGTGGGGCCGACAAGCCAGGAATGTTGTGAAATACTACATCCATGATGTTAGGTTCCCTTAGGTTAGGATATATAACGTTATAGACGTATATAATGTCCGCACCGAGACGTACGAGACGACACGACCGGGATTTTGTAGAACATTACCAGCGAGGGTCTAGATGGGTTAGGTTAGGTTATATTACGATGTAGACGTATATAATGTTCCCACCAAGAAGTAGCGACCGCCCCGCCAGGAATGTTGGAAAATACTACATCCGAGATGTTAGGTTCCCTTAGGTTAGGATATATAACGTTATAGACGTATATAATGTCCCCACGGAGAAGTACGGGCCGACACGACCGGGATTTTGTAAAACATTACCAGCGAGGGTCTAGATGGATTAGGTTAGGTTATATTACGTTATAGACGTAAATAATGTTCCCACCGAGAAGTGGGGCCGACCAGCCAGGAATGTTGTGAAATACTACATGCGAGATGTTAGGTACCCTTAGGTTAGGATATATAACGTTATAGACGTATATAATGTCCGCACGGAGACGTACGGGCCGACACGACCGGGATTCTGCAAAACATTACAAGCGAGGGGCTAGATGGGTTAGGTTAGGTTATACTACGTTATAAACGTATATAATTTTCCCACCGAGAAGTGGGGCCGACAAGCCAGGAATGTTGTGAAATACTACATCCGTGATGTTAGGTTCCCTTAGGTTAGGATATATAACGTTATAGACGTATATAATGTCCGCACCGAGACGTACGAGACGACACGACCGGGATTTTGTAGAACATTACCAGCGAGGGTCTAGATGGGTTAGGTTAGGTTATATTACGATATAGACGTATATAATGTTCCCACCAAGAAGTAGCGGCCGCCCCGCCAGGAATGTTGGAAAATACTACATCCGAGATGTTAGGTTCCCTTAGGTTAGGATATATAACGTTATAGACGTATATAATGTCCGCACCGAGACGTACGAGACGACACGACCGGGATTCTGTAAAACATTACCAGCGAGGGTCTAGATGGGTTAGGTTAGGTTATATTACGTTATAGACGTGAATAATGTTCCCACCGAGAAGTGGGGCCGACCCGCCAGGAATGTTGGAAAATACTACATCCGAGATGTTAAGTTGCCTTAGGTTAGAATATATAAAATTATAGACGTATATAATGTCACCACGGAAAAGTACGGGCCGACACGACTGGGATTTTGTAAAACATAACCAGCGAGGGGCTAGATGGGTTAGGTTAGGTTATATTACGTTATGAACGTATATAATGTTCCCACCGAGAAGTGGGGCCGACCTGCCAGGAATGTTGTGAAATACTACATCCGAGATGTTAGGTTCCCTTAGGTTAAGATATATAACGTTATAGACGTAAATAATGTCCCCACCGAGAAGTACGGGCCGACACGACCGGCATTTTGTAAAACATTACCAGCGAGGGTCTAGCTGGGTTAGGTTAGGTTATATTACGATATAGACGTATATAATGTTCCCACCGAGAAGTAGCGGCCGCCCCGCCAGGAATGTTGGAAAATACTACATCCGAGATGTTAGGTTGCCTTTGGTTAGGATATATAACGTTATAGACGTATATAATGTCCGCACCGAGACGTACGGGACGACACGACCGGGATTCTGTAAAACATTACAAGCGAGGGTCTAGATGGGTTAGGTTAAGTTATACTTCGTTATAAACGTATATAATGTTCCCACCGAGAAGTGGGGCCGACCAGCCAGGAATGTTGTGAAATACTACATCCGAGATGTTAGGTTCGCTTAGGTTAGGATATATAACGTTATAGACGTATATAATGTCCGCACCGAGACGTACGGGCCGACACGACCGGGATTCTGCAAAACATTACAAGCGAGGGTCTAGATGGGTTAGGTTAGGTTATATTACGATATAAACGTATATAATGTGCCCACCGAGAAGTAGGGGCCGACCCGCCAGGAATGTTGGAAAATACTACATCGGAGATGTTAAGTTGCCTTAGGTTAGGATATATAACGATATAGACGTATATAATGTCCCCACGGAGAAGTACGGGCCGACACGACCGGGATTTTGTGAAACATTACCAGCGAGGGTCTAGATGGGTTAGGTTTGGTTATATTACGATATAGACGTAAATAATGTGCCCACCGAGAAGTAGGGGCCGACCCACCAGGAATGTTGGAAAATACTACATCCGAGATGTTAGGTTGCCTTAGGTTAGGATATATAACGATATAGATGTATATAATGTCCCCACGGAGAAGTACGGGCCGACACGACCGGGATTTTGTAAAACATTACAAGCGAGGGTCTAGATGGATTAGGTTAGGTTATATTACGTTATAGACGTAAATAATGTTCCCACCGAGAAGTGGGGCCGACCAGCCAGGAATGTTGTGAAATACTACATGCGAGATGTTAGGTACCCTTAGGTTAGGATATATAACGTTATAGACGTATATAATGTCCGCACGGAGACGTACGGGCCGACACGACCGGGATTCTGCAAAACATTACAAGCGAGGGGCTAGATGGGTTAGGTTAGGTTATACTACGTTATAAACGTATATAATTTTCCCACCGAGAAGTGGGGCCGACAAGCCAGGAATGTTGTGAAATACTACATCCGTGATGTTAGGTTCCCTTAGGTTAGGATATATAACGTTATAGACGTATATAATGTCCGCACCGAGACGTACGAGACGACACGACCGGGATTTTGTAGAACATTACCAGCGAGGGTCTAGATGGGTTAGGTTAGGTTATATTACGATATAGACGTATATAATGTTCCCACCAAGAAGTAGCGGCCGCCCCGCCAGGAATGTTGGAAAATACTACATCCGAGATGTTAGGTTCCCTTAGGTTAGGATATATAACGTTATAGACGTATATAATGTCCGCACCGAGACGTACGAGACGACACGACCGGGATTCTGTAAAACATTACCAGCGAGGGTCTAGATGGGTTAGGTTAGGTTATATTACGTTATAGACGTGAATAATGTTCCCACCGAGAAGTGGGGCCGACCCGCCAGGAATGTTGGAAAATACTACATTCGAGATGTTAGGTTGCCTTTGGTTAGGATATAAAACGTTATAGACGTATATAATGTCCGCGCCGAGACGTACGGGACGACACGACCGGGATTCTGTAAAACATTACAAGCGAGGGTCTAGATGGGTTAGGTTAGGTTATACTTCGTTATAAACGTATATACTGTTCCCACCGAGAAGTGGGGCCGACCAGCCAGGAATGTTGTGAAATACTACATCCGAGATGTTAGGTACCCTTAGGTTAGGATATATAACGTTATAGACGTATATAATGTCCGCACCGAGACGTACGGGCCGACACGACCGGGATTCTGCAAAACATTACAAGCGAGGTGCTAGATGGGTTAGGTTAGGTTATACTACGTTATAAACGTATATAACTTTCCCACCGAGAAGTGGGGCCGACCAGCCAGGAATGTTGTGAAATACTACATCCGTGATGTTAGGTTCGCTTAGGTTAGGATATATAACGTTATAGACGTATATAATGTCCGCACCGAGACGTACGGGCCGACACGACCGGGATTCTGCAAAACATTCCAAGCGAGGGGCTAGATGGGTTAGGTTAGGTTATATTACGATATAGACGTATATAATGTGCCCACCGAGAAGTAGGGGCCGACCCGCCAGGAATGTTGGAAAATACTACATCGGAGATGTTAAGTTGCCTTAGGTTAGGATGTATAACGATATAGACGTATATAATGTCCCCACGGAGAAATACGGGCCGACACGACCGGGATTTTGTAAAACATTACCAGCGAGGTTCTAGATGGGTTAGGTTTGGTTATATTACGATATAGACGTATATAATGTGCCCACCGAGATGTAGCGGCCGCCCCTCCAGGAATGTTGGAAAATACTACATCCAAGATGTTAGGTTGCCTTTGGTTAGGATATATAACGTTATAGACGTATATAATGTCCGCTCCGAGACGTACGGGACGACACGACCGGGATTCTGTAAAACATTACAAGCGAGGGTCTAGATGGGTTAGGTTAAGTTATACTTCGTTATAAACGTATATAATGTTCCCACCGAAAAGTGGGGCCGACCAGACAGGAATGTTGTGAAATACTACATCCGAGATGTTAGGTTCGCTTAGGTTAGGATATATAACGTTATAGACGTATATAATGTCCGCACCGAGACGTACGGGCCGACACGACCGGGATTCTGCAAAACATTACAAGCGAGGGGCTAGATGGGTTAGGTTAGGTTATATTACGATATAGACGTATATAATGTTCCCACCAAGAAGTAGCGGCCGCCCCGCCAGGAATGTTGGAAAATACTACATCCGAGATGTTAGGTACCCTTAGGTTAGGATATATAACGTTATAGACGTATATAATGTCCGCACCGAGACGTACGGGCCGACACGACCGGGATTCTGCAAAACATTACAAGCGAGGTGCTAGATGGGTTAGGTTAGGTTATACTACGTTATAAACGTATATAACTTTCCCACCGAGAAGTGGGGCCGACCAGCCAGGAATGTTGTGAAATACTACATCCGTGATGTTAGGTTCGCTTAGGTTAGGATATATAACGTTATAGACGTATATAATGTCCCCACGGAGAAGTACGGGCCGACACGACCGGGATTTTGTAAAACATTACCAGCGAGGGTCTAGATGGATTAGGTTAGGTTATATTACGTTATAGACGTAAATAATGTTCCCACCGAGAAGTGGGGCCGACCCGCCAGGAATGTTGGAAAATACTACATCCGAGATGTTTAGTTGCCTTTGGTTAGGATATATAACGTTATAGACGTATATAATGTCCGCACCGAGACGTACGAGACGACACGACCGGGATTCTGTAAAACATTACCAGCGAGGGTCTAGATTGGTTAGGTTAGGTTATATTACGATATAGACGTATATAATGTTCCCACCGAGAAGTGGGGCCGACCAGACAGGAATGTTGTGAAATACTACATCCGAGATGTTAGGTTCCCTTAGGTTAAGATATATAACGTTATAGACGTATATAATGTCCGCACCGAGACGTACGAGACGACACGACCGGGATTCTGTAAAACATTACCAGCGAGGGTATAGATGGGTTAGGTTAGGTTATATTACGTTATAGACGTGAATAATGTTCCCACCGAGAAGTGGGGCCGACCCGCCAGGAATGTTGGAAAATACTACATCCGAGATGTTAGGTTCCCTTCGGTTCGGATATATAACGTTATAGACGTATATAATGTCCCCACGGAGAAGTACGGGCCGACACGACCGGGATTTTGTAAAACATTACCAGCGAGGTTCTAGATGGATTAGGTTAGGTTATATTACGTTATAGACGTAAATAATGTTCCCACCGAGAAGTGCGGCCGACCCGCCAGGAATGTTGTGAAATACTACATTCGAGATATTAGGTTGCCTTTGGTTAGGATATATAACGTTATAGACGTATATAATGTCCGCACCGAGACGTACGGGACGGCACGACCGGGATTCTGCAAAACATTACAAGCGAGGGTCTAGATGGGTTAGGTTAGGTTATATTACGATATAGACGTATATAATGTGCCCACCGAGAAGTAGGGGCCGACCCGCCAGGAATGTTGGAAAATACTACATCGGAGATGTTAAGTTGCCTTAGGTTAGGATATATAACGATATAGACGTATATAATGTCCCCACGGAGAAGTACGGGCCGACACGACCGGGATTTTGTGAAACATTACCAGCGAGGGTCTAGATGGGTTAGGTTTGGTTATATTACGATATAGACGTAAATAATGTGCCCACCGAGAAGTAGGGGCCGATCCGCCAGGAATGTTGGAAAATACTACATCCGAGACGTTAGGTTGCCTTAGGTTAGGATATATAACGATATAGACGTATATAATGTCCCCACGGAGAAGTACGGGCCGACACGACCGGGATTTTGTAAAACATTACAAGCGAGGGTCTAGATGGATTAGGTTAGGTTATATTACGTTATAGACGTAAATAATGTTCCCACCGAGAAGTGGGGCCGACCAGCCAGGAATGTTGTGAAATACTACATGCGAGATGTTAGGTACCCTTAGGTTAGGATATATAACGTTATAGACGTATATAATGTCCGCACGGAGACGTACGGGCCGACACGGCCGGGATTCTGCAAAACATTACAAGCGAGGGGCTAGATGGGTTAGGTTAGGTTATATTACGTTATAGACGTGAATAATGTTCCCACCGAGAAGTGGGGCCGACCCGCCAGGAATGTTGGAAAATACTACATCCGAGATGTTAGGTTCCCTTCGTTTCGGATATATTACGTTATAGACGTATATAATGTCCCCACGGAGAAGTACGGGCCGACACGACCGGGATTTTGTAAAACATTACCAGCGAGGTTCTAGATGGATTAGGTTAGGTTATATTACGTTATAGACGTAAATAATGTTCCCACCGAGAAGTGCGGCCGACCCGCCAGGAATGTTGTGAAATACTACATTCGAGATATTAGGTTGCCTTTGGTTAGGATATATAACGTTATAGACGTATATAATGTCCGCACCGAGACGTACGGGACGGCACGACCGGGATTCTGCAAAACATTACAAGCGAGGGTCTAGATGGGTTAGGTTAGGTTATATTACGATATAGACGTATATAATGTGCCCACCGAGAAGTAGGGGCCGACCCGCCAGGAATGTTTGAAAATACTACATCGGAGATGTTAAGTTGCCTTAGGTTAGGATATATAACGATATAGACGTATATAATGTCCCCACGGAGAAGTACGGGCCGACACGACCGGGATTTTGTGAAACATTACCAGCGAGGGTCTAGATGGATTAGGTTAGGTTATATTACGTTATAGACGTAAATAATGTTCCCACCGAGAAGTGGGGCCGACCCGCCAGGAATGTTGGAAAATACTACATCCGAGATGTTTAGTTGCCTTTGGTTAGGATATATAACGTTATAGACGTATATAATGTCCGCACCGAGACGTACGAGACGACACGACCGGGATTCTGTAAAACATTACCAGCGAGGGTCTAGATTGGTTAGGTTAGGTTATATTACGATATAGACGTATATAATGTTCCCACCGAGAAGTGGGGCCGACCAGACAGGAATGTTGTGAAATACTACATCCGAGATGTTAGGTTCCCTTAGGTTAGGATATATAACGTTATAGACGTATATAATGTCCGCACCGAGACGTACGAGACGACACGACCGGGATTCTGTAAAACATTACCAGCGAGGGTATAGGTGGGTTAGGTTAGGTTATATTACGTTATAGACGTGAATAATGTTCCCACCGAGAAGTGGGGCCGACCCGCCAGGAATGTTGGAAAATACTACATCCGAGATGTTTAGTTGCCTTTGGTTAGGATATATAACGTTATAGACGTATATAATGTCCGCACCGAGACGTACGAGACGACACGACCGGGATTCTGTAAAACATTACCAGCGAGGGTCTAGATTGGTTAGATTAGGTTATATTACGATATAGACGTATATAATGTTCCCACCGAGAAGTGGGGCCGACCAGACAGGAATGTTGTGAAATACTACATCCGAGATGTTAGGTTCCCTTAGGTTAGGATATATAACGTTATAGACGTATATAATGTCCGCACCGAGACGTACGAGACGACACGACCGGGATTCTGTAAAACATTACCAGCGAGGGTATAGATGGGTTAGGTTAGGTTATATTACGTTATAGACGTGAATAATGTTCCCACCGAGAAGTGGGGCCGACCCGCCAGGAATGTTGGAAAATACTACATCCGAGATGTTAGGTTCCCTTCGGTTCGGATATATAACGTTATAGACGTATATAATGTCCCCACGGAGAAGTACGGGCCGACACGACCGGGATTTTGTAAAACATTACCAGCGAGGTTCTAGATGGATTAGGTTAGGTTATATTACGTTATAGACGTAAATAATGTTCCCACCGAGAAGTGCGGCCGACCCGCCAGGAATGTTGTGAAATACTACATTCGAGATATTAGGTTGCCTTTGGTTAGGATATATAACGTTATAGACGTATATAATGTCCGCACCGAGACGTACGGGACGGCACGACCGGGATTCTGCAAAACATTACAAGCGAGGGTCTAGATGGGTTAGGTTAGGTTATATTACGATATAGACGTATATAATGTGCCCACCGAGAAGTAGGGGCCGACCCGCCAGGAATGTTGGAAAATACTACATCGGAGATGTTAAGTTGCCTTAGGTTAGGATATATAACGATATAGACGTATATAATGTCCCCACGGAGAAGTACGGGCCGACACGACCGGGATTTTGTGAAACATTACCAGCGAGGGTCTAGATGGGTTAGGTTTGGTTATATTACGATATAGACGTAAATAATGTGCCCACCGAGAAGTAGGGGCCGATCCGCCAGGAATGTTGGAAAATACTACATCCGAGACGTTAGGTTGCCTTAGGTTAGGATATATAACGATATAGACGTATATAATGTCCCCACGGAGAAGTACGGGCCGACACGACCGGAATTTTGTAAAACATTACAAGCGAGGGTCTAGATGGATTAGGTTAGGTTATATTACGTTATAGACGTAAATAATGTTCCCACCGAGAAGTGGGGCCGACCAGCCAGGAATGTTGTGAAATACTACATGCGAGATGTTAGGTACCCTTAAGTTAGGATATATAACGTTATAGACGTATATAATGTCCGCACGGAGACGTACGGGCCGACACGACCGGGATTCTGCAAAACATTACAAGCGAGGTGCTAGATGGGTTAGGTTAGGTTATACTACGTTATAAACGTATATAATTTTCCCACCGAGAAGTGGGGCCGGCAAGCCAGGAATGTTGTGAAATACTACATCCGTGATGTTAGGTTCCCTTAGGTTAGGATATATAACGTTATAGACGTATATAATGTCCGCACCGAGACGTACGAGACGACACGACCGGGATTTTGTAGAACATTACCAGCGAGGGTCTAGATGGGTTAGGTTAGGTTATATTACGATATAGACGTATATAATGTTCCCACCAAGAAGTAGCGGCCGCCCCGCCAGGAATGTTGGAAAATACTACATCCGAGATGTTAGGTTCCCTTAGGTTAGGATATATAACGTTATAGACGTATATAATGTCCCCACGGAGAAGTACGGGCCGACGCGACCGGGATTTTGTAAAACATTACCAGCGAGGTTCTAGATGGATTAGGTTAGGTTATATTACGTTATAGACGTAAATAATGTTCCCACCGAGAAGTGCGGCCGACCCGCCAGGAATGTTGGAAAATACTACATCGGAGATTAAGTTGCATTAGGTTAGGATATATAACGATATAGACGTATATAATGTCCCCACGGAGAAGTACGGGCCGAC
Organism: Xylocopa violacea; assembly: GCA_963969225.1. Lineage (NCBI taxonomy): Eukaryota > Metazoa > Arthropoda > Insecta > Hymenoptera > Apidae > Xylocopa > Xylocopa violacea. The sequence goes on from CAXAJV010001090.1 coordinate 671,281, forward strand.
GCGACCGGGATTTTGTAAAACATTACCAGCGAGGGTCTAGATGGGTTAGGTTTGGTTATATTACGATATAGACGTAAATAATGCTCCCACCGAGAAGTGGGGCCGACCCGCCAGGAATGTTGTGAAATACTACATTCGAGATGTTAGGTTGCCTTTGGTTAGGATATAAAACGTTATAGACGTATATAATGTCCGCGCCGAGACGTACGAGACGACACGACCGGGATTCTGTAAAACATTACCAGCGAGGGTCTAGATTGGTTAGGTTAGGTTATATTACGATATAGACGTATATAATGTTCCCACCGAGAAGTGGGGCCGACCAGACAGGAATGTTGTGAAATACTACATCCGAGATGTTAGGTTCCCTTAGGTTAGGATATATAACGTTATAGACGTATATAATGTCCGCACAGAGACGTACGAGACGACACGACCGGGATTCTGTAAAACATTACCAGCGAGGGTCTAGATGGGTTAGGTTAGGTTATATTACGTTATAGACGTGAATAATGTTCCCACCGAGAAGTGGGGCCGACCCGCCAGGAATGTTGGAAAATACTACATCCGAGATGTTAAGTTGCCTTAGGTTAGGATATATAAAATTATAGACGTATATAATGTCACCACGGAAAAGTACGGGCCGACACGACTGGGATTTTGTAAAACATAACCAGCGAGGGGCTAGATGGGTTAGGTTAGGTTATATTACGTTATAAACGTATCTAATGTTCCCACCGAGAAGTGGGGCCGACCTGCCAGGAATGTTGTGAAATACTACATCCGAGATGTTAGGTTCCCTTAGGTTAAGATATATAACGTTATAGACGTAAATAATGTCCCCACCGAGAAGTACGGGCCGACACGACAGGCATTTTGTAAAACATTACCAGCGAGGGTCTAGCTGGGTTAGGTTAGGTTATATTACGATATAGACGTATATAATGTTCCCACCGAGAAGTAGCGGCCGCCCCGCCAGGAATGTTGGAAAATACTACATCCGAGATGTTAGGTTGCCTTTGGTTAGGATATATAACGTTATAGACGTATATAATGTCCGCACCGAGACGTACGGGACGACACGACCGGGATTCTGTAAAACATTACAAGCGAGGGTCTAGATGGGTTAGGTTAAGTTATACTTCGTTATAAACGTATATAATGTTCCCACCGAGAAGTTGGGCCGACCAGCCAGGAATGTTGTGAAATACTACATCCGAGATGTTAGGTACCCTTAGGTTAGGATATATAACGTTATAGACGTATATAATGTCCGCACCGAGACGTACGGGCCGACACGACCGGGATTCTGCAAAACATTACAAGCGAGGGGCTGGATGGGTTAGGTTAGGTTATATTACGATATAAACGTATATAATGTGCCCACCGAGAAGTAGGGGCCGACCCGCCAGGAATGTTGGAAAATACTACATCGGAGATGTTAAGTTGCCTTAGGTTAGGATATATAACGATATAGACGTATATAATGTCCCCACGGAGAAGTACGGGCCGACGCGACCGGGATTTTGTAAAACATTACCAGCGAGGGTCTAGATGGGTTAGGTTTGGTTATATTACGATATAGACGTAAATAATGCTCCCACCGAGAAGTGGGGCCGACCCGCCAGGAATGTTGTGAAATACTACATTCGAGATGTCAGGTTGCCTTTGGTTAGGATATAAAACGTTATAGACGTATATAATGTCCGCGCCGAGACGTACGAGACGACACGACCGGGATTCTGTAAAACATTACCAGCGAGGGTCTAGATTGGTTAGGTTAGGTTATATTACGATATAGACGTATATAATGTTCCCACCGAGAAGTGGGGCCGACCAGACAGGAATGTTGTGAAATACTACATCCGAGATGTTAGGTTACCTTAGGTTAGGATATATAACGTTATAGACGTATATAATGTTCGCACCGAGACGTACGAGACGACACGACCGGGATTCTGTAAAACATTACCAGCGAGGGTATAGATGGGTTAGGTTAGGTTATATTACGTTATAGACGTGAATAATGTTCCCACCGAGAAGTGGGGCCGACCCGCCAGGAATGTTGGAAAATACTACATCGGAGATGTTAAGTTGCCTTAGGTTAGGATATATAACGATATAGACGTATATAATGTCCCCACGGAGAAGTACGTGCCGACACGACCGGGATTTTGTGAAACATTACCAGCGAGGGTCTAGATGGGTTAGGTTTGGTTATATTACGATATAGACGTAAATAATGTGCCCACCGAGAAGTAGGGGCCGACCCGCCAGGAATGTTGGAAAATACTACATCCGAGATGTTAGGTTGCCTTAGGTTAGGATATATAACGATATAGACGTATATAATGTCCCCACGGAGAAGTACGGGCCGACACGACCGGGATTTTGTAAAACATTACAAGCGAGGGTCTAGATGGATTAGGTTAGGTTATATTACGTTATAGACGTAAATAATGTTCCCACCGAGAAGTGGGGCCGACCAGCCAGGAATGTTGTGAAATACTACATGCGAGATGTTAGGTACCCTTAGGTTAGGATATATAACGTTATAGACGTATATAATGTCCGCACGGAGACGTACGGGCCGACACGACCGGGATTCTGCAAAACATTACAAGCGAGGGGCTAGATGGGTTAGGTTAGGTTATACTACGTTATAAACGTATATAATTTTCCCACCGAGAAGTGGGGCCGACAAGCCAGGAATGTTGTGAAATACTACATCCGTGATGTTAGGTTCCCTTAGGTTAGGATATATAACGTTATAGACGTATATAATGTCCGCACCGAGACGTACGAGACGACACGACCGGGATTTTGTAGAACATTACCAGCGAGGGTCTAGATGGGTTAGGTTAGGTTATATTACGATATAGACGTATGTAATGTTCCCACCAAGAAGTAGCGGCCGCCCCGCCAGGAATGTTGGAAAATACTACATCCGAGATGTTAGGTTCCCTTAGGTTAGGATATATAACGTTATAGACGTATATAATGTCCCCACGGAGAAGTACGGGCCGACACGACCGGGATTTTGTGAAACATTACCAGCGAGGGTCTAGATGGATTAGGTTAGGTTATATTACGTTATAGACGTAAATAATGTTCCCACCGAAGTGTGGGGCCGACCCGCCAGGAATGTTGGAAAATACTACATCCGAGATGTTTAGTTGCCTTTGGTTAGGATATATAACGTTATAGACGTATATAATGTCCGCACCGAGACGTACGAGACGACACGATCGGGATTCTGTAAAACATTACCAGCGAGGGTCTAGATTGGTTAGGTTAGGTTATATTACGATATAGACGTATATAATGTTCCCACCGAGAAGTGGGGCCGACCAGACAGGAATGTTGGAAAATACTACATCCGAGATGTTAAGTTGCCTTAGGTTAGGATATATAAAATTATAGACGTATATAATGTCACCACGGAAAAGTACGGGCCGACACGACTGGGATTTTGTAAAACATAACCAGCGAGGGGCTAGATGGGTTAGGTTAGGTTATATTACGTTATAAACGTATATAATGTTCCCAGCGAGAAGTGGGGCCGACCTGCCAGGAATGTTGTGAAATACTACATCCGAGATGTTAGGTTCCCTTAGGTTAAGATATATAACGTTATAGACGTAAATAATGTCCCCACCGAGAAGTACGGGCCGACACGACCGGCATTTTGTAAAACATTACCAGCGAGGGTCTAGCTGGGTTAGGTTAGGTTATATTACGATATAGACGTATATAATGTTCCCACCGAGAAGTAGCGGCCGCCCCGCCAGGAATGTTGGAAAATACTACATCCGAGATGTTAGGTTGCCTTTGGTTAGGATATATAACGTTATAGACGTATATAATGTCCGCACCGAGACGTACGGGACGACACGACCGGGATTCTGCAAAACATTACAAGCGAGTGGCTAGATGGGTTAGGTTAGGTTATACTACGTTATAAACGTATTTAATGTTCCCACCGAGAAGTGGGGCCGACCAGCCAGGAATGTTGTGAAATACTACATCCGAGATGTTAGGTTCGCTTAGGTTAGGATATATAACGTTATAGACGTATATAATGTCCGCACCGAGACGTACGGGCCGACACGACCGGGATTCTGCAAAACATTACAAGCGAGGGGCTGGATGGGTTAGGTTAGGTTATATTACGATATAAACGTATATAATGTGCCCACCGAGAAGTAGGGGCCGACCCGCCAGGAATGTTGGAAAATACTACATCGGAGATGATAAGTTGCCTTAGGTTAGGATATATAACGATATAGACGTATATAATGTCCCCGCGGAGAAGTACGGTCCGACACGACCGGGATTTTGTAAAACATTACCAGCGAGGGTCTAGATGGATTAGGTTAGGTTATATTACGTTATAGACGTAAATAATGTTCCCACCGAGAAGTGGGGCCGACCCGCCAGGAATGTTGGAAAATACTACATCCGAGATGTTAGGTTCCCTTAGGTTAGGATATATAACGTTATAGACGTATATAATGTCCCCACGGAGAAGTACGGGCCGACACGACCGGGATTTTGTAAAACATTACCAGCGAGGGTCTAGATGGATTAGGTTAGGTTATATTACGTTATAGACGTAAATAATGTTCCCACCGAGAAGTGCGGCCGACCCGCCAGGAATGTTGTGAAATACTACATTCGAGATATTAGGTTGCCTTTGGTTAGGATATATAACGTTATAGACGTATATAATGTCCGCACCGAGACGTACGGGACGGCACGACCGGGATTCTGCAAAACATTACAAGCGAGGGTCTAGATGGGTTAGGTTAGGTTATATTACGATATAGACGTATATAATGTGCCCACCGAGAAGTAGGGGCCGACCCGCCAGGAATGTTGGAAAATACTACATCGGAGATGTTAAGTTGCCTTAGGTTAGGATATATAACGATATAGACGTATATAATGTCCCCACGGAGAAGTACGGGCCGACACGACCGGGATTTTGTGAAACATTACCAGCGAGGGTCTAGATGGATTAGGTTAGGTTATATTACGTTATAGACGTAAATAATGTTCCCACCGAGAAGTGGGGCCGACCCGCCAGGAATGTTGGAAAATACTACATCCGAGATGTTTAGTTGCCTTTGGTTAGGATATATAACGTTATAGACGTATATAATGTCCGCACCGAGACGTACGAGACGACACGACCGGGATTCTGTAAAACATTACCAGCGAGGGTCTAGATTGGTTAGGTTAGGTTATATTACGATATAGACGTATATAATGTTCCCACCGAGAAGTGGGGCCGACCAGACAGGAATGTTGTGAAATACTACATCCGAGATGTTAGGTTCCCTTAGGTTAGGATATATAACGTTATAGACGTATATAATGTCCGCACCGAGACGTACGAGACGACACGACCGGGATTCTGTAAAACATTACCAGCGAGGGTATAGGTGGGTTAGGTTAGGTTATATTACGTTATAGACGTGAATAATGTTCCCACCGAGAAGTGGGGCCGACCCGCCAGGAATGTTGGAAAATACTACATCCGAGATGTTTAGTTGCCTTTGGTTAGGATATATAACGTTATAGACGTATATAATGTCCGCACCGAGACGTACGAGACGACACGACCGGGATTCTGTAAAACATTACCAGCGAGGGTCTAGATTGGTTAGATTAGGTTATATTACGATATAGACGTATATAATGTTCCCACCGAGAAGTGGGGCCGACCAGACAGGAATGTTGTGAAATACTACATCCGAGATGTTAGGTTCCCTTAGGTTAAGATATATAACGTTATAGACGTAAATAATGTCCCCACCGAGAAGTACGGGCCGACACGACCGGCATTTTGTAAAACATTACCAGCGAGGGTCTAGCTGGGTTAGGTTAGGTTATATTACGATATAGACGTATATAATGTTCCCACCGAGAAGTAGCGGCCGCCCCGCCAGGAATGTTGGAAAATACTACATCCGAGATGTTAGGTTGCCTTTGGTTAGGATATATAACGTTATAGACGTATATAATGTCCGCACCGAGACGTACGGGACGACACGACCGGGATTCTGTAAAACATTACAAGCGAGGGTCTAGATGGGTTAGGTTAAGTTATACTTCGTTATAAACGTATTTAATGTTCCCACCGAGAAGTGGGGCCGACCAGCCAGGAATGTTGTGAAATACTACATCCGAGATGTTAGGTTCGCTTAGGTTAGGATATATAACGTTATAGACGTATATAATGTCCGCACCGAGACGTACGGGCCGACACGACCGGGATTCTGCAAAACATTACAAGCGAGGGGCTGGATGGGTTAGGTTAGGTTATATTACGATATAAACGTATATAATGTGCCCACCGAGAAGTAGGGGCCGACCCGCCAGGAATGTTGGAAAATACTACATCGGAGATGATAAGTTGCCTTAGGTTAGGATATATAACGATATAGACGTATATAATGTCCCCGCGGAGAAGTACGGTCCGACACGACCGGGATTTTGTAAAACATTACCAGCGAGGGTCTAGATGGATTAGGTTAGGTTATATTACGTTATAGACGTAAATAATGTTCCCACCGAGAAGTGGGGCCGACCCGCCAGGAATGTTGGAAAATACTACATCCGAGATGTTAGGTTCCCTTAGGTTAGGATATATAACGTTATAGACGTATATAATGTCCCCACGGAGAAGTACGGGCCGACACGACCGGGATTTTGTAAAACATTACCAGCGAGGGTCTAGATGGATTAGGTTAGGTTATATTACGTTATAGACGTAAATAATGTTCCCACCGAGAAGTGCGGCCGACCCGCCAGGAATGTTGTGAAATACTACATTCGAGATATTAGGTTGCCTTTGGTTAGGATATATAACGTTATAGACGTATATAATGTCCGCACCGAGACGTACGGGACGGCACGACCGGGATTCTGCAAAACATTACAAGCGAGGGTCTAGATGGGTTAGGTTAGGTTATATTACGATATAGACGTATATAATGTGCCCACCGAGAAGTAGGGGCCGACCCGCCAGGAATGTTGGAAAATACTACATCGGAGATGTTAAGTTGCCTTAGGTTAGGATATATAACGATATAGACGTATATAATGTCCCCACGGAGAAGTACGGGCCGACACGACCGGGATTTTGTGAAACATTACCAGCGAGGGTCTAGATGGATTAGGTTAGGTTATATTACGTTATAGACGTAAATAATGTTCCCACCGAGAAGTGGGGCCGACCCGCCAGGAATGTTGGAAAATACTACATCCGAGATGTTTAGTTGCCTTTGGTTAGGATATATAACGTTATAGACGTATATAATGTCCGCACCGAGACGTACGAGACGACACGACCGGGATTCTGTAAAACATTACCAGCGAGGGTCTAGATTGGTTAGGTTAGGTTATATTACGATATAGACGTATATAATGTTCCCACCGAGAAGTGGGGCCGACCAGACAGGAATGTTGTGAAATACTACATCCGAGATGTTAGGTTCCCTTAGGTTAGGATATATAACGTTATAGACGTATATAATGTCCGCACCGAGACGTACGAGACGACACGACCGGGATTCTGTAAAACATTACCAGCGAGGGTATAGGTGGGTTAGGTTAGGTTATATTACGTTATAGACGTGAATAATGTTCCCACCGAGAAGTGGGGCCGACCCGCCAGGAATGTTGGAAAATACTACATCCGAGATGTTTAGTTGCCTTTGGTTAGGATATATAACGTTATAGACGTATATAATGTCCGCACCGAGACGTACGAGACGACACGACCGGGATTCTGTAAAACATTACCAGCGAGGGTCTAGATTGGTTAGATTAGGTTATATTACGATATAGACGTATATAATGTTCCCACCGAGAAGTGGGGCCGACCAGACAGGAATGTTGTGAAATACTACATCCGAGATGTTAGGTTCCCTTAGGTTAGGATATATAACGTTATAGACGTATATAATGTCCGCACCGAGACGTACGAGACGACACGACCGGGATTCTGTAAAACATTACCAGCGAGGGTATAGATGGGTTAGGTTAGGTTATATTACGTTATAGACGTGAATAATGTTCCCACCGAGAAGTGGGGCCGACCCGCCAGGAATGTTGGAAAATACTACATCCGAGATGTTAGGTTCCCTTCGGTTCGGATATATAACGTTATAGACGTATATAATGTCCCCACGGAGAAGTACGGGCCGACACGACCGGGATTTTGTAAAACATTACCAGCGAGGTTCTAGATGGATTAGGTTAGGTTATATTACGTTATAGACGTAAATAATGTTCCCACCGAGAAGTGCGGCCGACCCGCCAGGAATGTTGTGAAATACTACATTCGAGATATTAGGTTGCCTTTGGTTAGGATATATAACGTTATAGACGTATATAATGTCCGCACCGAGACGTACGGGACGGCACGACCGGGATTCTGCAAAACATTACAAGCGAGGGTCTAGATGGGTTAGGTTAGGTTATATTACGATATAGACGTATATAATGTGCCCACCGAGAAGTAGGGGCCGACCCGCCAGGAATGTTGGAAAATACTACATCGGAGATGTTAAGTTGCCTTAGGTTAGGATATATAACGATATAGACGTATATAATGTCCCCACGGAGAAGTACGGGCCGACACGACCGGGATTTTGTGAAACATTACCAGCGAGGGTCTAGATGGGTTAGGTTTGGTTATATTACGATATAGACGTAAATAATGTGCCCACCGAGAAGTAGGGGCCGATCCGCCAGGAATGTTGGAAAATACTACATCCGAGACGTTAGGTTGCCTTAGGTTAGGATATATAACGATATAGACGTATATAATGTCCCCACGGAGAAGTACGGGCCGACACGACCGGAATTTTGTAAAACATTACAAGCGAGGGTCTAGATGGATTAGGTTAGGTTATATTACGTTATAGACGTAAATAATGTTCCCACCGAGAAGTGGGGCCGACCAGCCAGGAATGTTGTGAAATACTACATGCGAGATGTTAGGTACCCTTAAGTTAGGATATATAACGTTATAGACGTATATAATGTCCGCACGGAGACGTACGGGCCGACACGACCGGGATTCTGCAAAACATTACAAGCGAGGTGCTAGATGGGTTAGGTTAGGTTATACTACGTTATAAACGTATATAATTTTCCCACCGAGAAGTGGGGCCGGCAAGCCAGGAATGTTGTGAAATACTACATCCGTGATGTTAGGTTCCCTTAGGTTAGGATATATAACGTTATAGACGTATATAATGTCCGCACCGAGACGTACGAGACGACACGACCGGGATTTTGTAGAACATTACCAGCGAGGGTCTAGATGGGTTAGGTTAGGTTATATTACGATATAGACGTATATAATGTTCCCACCAAGAAGTAGCGGCCGCCCCGCCAGGAATGTTGGAAAATACTACATCCGAGATGTTAGGTTCCCTTAGGTTAGGATATATAACGTTATAGACGTATATAATGTCCCCACGGAGAAGTACGGGCCGACGCGACCGGGATTTTGTAAAACATTACCAGCGAGGTTCTAGATGGATTAGGTTAGGTTATATTACGTTATAGACGTAAATAATGTTCCCACCGAGAAGTGCGGCCGACCCGCCAGGAATGTTGGAAAATACTACATCGGAGATTAAGTTGCCTTAGGTTAGGATATATAACGATATAGACGTATATAATGTCCCCACGGAGAAGTACGGGCCGACGCGACCGGGATTTTGTAAAACATTACCAGCGAGGGTCTAGATGGGTTAGGTTTGGTTATATTACGATATAGACGTAAATAATGCTCCCACCGAGAAGTGGGGCCGACCCGCCAGGAATGTTGTGAAATACTACATTCGAGATGTTAGGTTGCCTTTGGTTAGGATATAAAACGTTATAGACGTATATAATGTCCGCGCCGAGACGTACGAGACGACACGACCGGGATTCTGTAAAACATTACCAGCGAGGGTCTAGATTGGTTAGGTTAGGTTATATTACGATATAGACGTATATAATGTTCCCACCGAGAAGTGGGGCCGACCAGACAGGAATGTTGTGAAATACTACATCCGAGATGTTAGGTTCCCTTAGGTTAGGATATATAACGTTATAGACGTATATAATGTCCGCACAGAGACGTACGAGACGACACGACCGGGATTCTGTAAAACATTACCAGCGAGGGTCTAGATGGGTTAGGTTAGGTTATATTACGTTATAGACGTGAATAATGTTCCCACCGAGAAGTGGGGCCGACCCGCCAGGAATGTTGGAAAATACTACATCCGAGATGTTAAGTTGCCTTAGGTTAGGATATATAAAATTATAGACGTATATAATGTCACCACGGAAAAGTACGGGCCGACACGACTGGGATTTTGTAAAACATAACCAGCGAGGGGCTAGATGGGTTAGGTTAGGTTATATTACGTTATAAACGTATCTAATGTTCCCACCGAGAAGTGGGGCCGACCTGCCAGGAATGTTGTGAAATACTACATCCGAGATGTTAGGTTCCCTTAGGTTAAGATATATAACGTTATAGACGTAAATAATGTCCCCACCGAGAAGTACGGGCCGACACGACAGGCATTTTGTAAAACATTACCAGCGAGGGTCTAGCTGGGTTAGGTTAGGTTATATTACGATATAGACGTATATAATGTTCCCACCGAGAAGTAGCGGCCGCCCCGCCAGGAATGTTGGAAAATACTACATCCGAGATGTTAGGTTGCCTTTGGTTAGGATATATAACGTTATAGACGTATATAATGTCCGCACCGAGACGTACGGGACGACACGACCGGGATTCTGTAAAACATTACAAGCGAGGGTCTAGATGGGTTAGGTTAAGTTATACTTCGTTATAAACGTATATAATGTTCCCACCGAGAAGTTGGGCCGACCAGCCAGGAATGTTGTGAAATACTACATCCGAGATGTTAGGTACCCTTAGGTTAGGATATATAACGTTATAGACGTATATAATGTCCGCACCGAGACGTACGGGCCGACACGACCGGGATTCTGCAAAACATTACAAGCGAGGTGCTAGATGGGTTAGGTTAGGTTATACTACGTTATAAACGTATATAATTTTCCCACCGAGAAGTGGGGCCGACCAGCCAGGAATGTTGTGAAATACTACATCCGTGATGTTAGGTTCCCTTAGGTTAGGATATATAACGTTATAGACGTATATAATGTCCGCACCGAGACGTACGAGACGACACGACCGGGATTCTGTAAAACATTACCAGCGAGGGTCTAGATGGGTTAGGTTAGGTTATATTACGATATAGACGTATATAATGTGCCCACCGAGAAGTAGGGACTGACCCGCCAGGAATGTTGGCAAATACTACATCCGAGATGTTAAGTTGCCTTAGGTTAGGATATATAAAATTATAGACGTATATAATGTCACCACGGAAAAGTACGGGCCGACACGACTGGGATTTTGTAAAACATAACCAGCGATGGGCTAGATGGGTTAGGTTAGGTTATATTACGTTATAAACGTATATAATGTTCCCACCGAGAAGTGGGGCCGACCTGCCAGGAATGTTGTGAAATACTACATCCGAGATGTTAGGTTCCCTTAGGTTAAGATATATAACGTTATAGACGTAAATAATGTCCCCACCGAGAAGTACGGGCCGACACGACCGGCATTTTGTAAAACATTACCAGCGAGGGTCTAGCTGGGTTAGGTTAGGTTATATTACGATATAGACGTATATAACGTTCCCACCGAGAAGTAGCGGCCGCCCCGCCAGGAATGTTGGAAAATACTACATCCGAGATGTTAGGTTGCCTTTGGTTAGGATATATAACGTTATAGACGTATATAATGTCCGCACCGAGACGTACGGGACGACACGACCGGGATTCTGTAAAACATTACAAGCGAGGGTCTAGATGGGTTAGGTTAAGTTATACTTCGTTATAAACGTATATAATGTTCCCACCGAGAAGTTGGGCCGACCAGCCAGGAATGTTGTGAAATACTACATCCGAGATGTTAGGTTCGCTTAGGTTAGGATATATAACGTTATAGACGTATATAATGTCCGCACCGAGACGTACGGGCCGACACGACCGGGATTCTGCAAAACATTACAAGCGAGGGGCTGGATGGGTTAGGTTAGGTTATATTACGATATAAACGTATATAATGTGCCCACCGAGAAGTAGGGGCCGACCCGCCAGGAATGTTGGAAAATACTACATCGGAGATGTTAAGTTGCCTTAGGTTAGGATATATAACGATATAGACGTATATAATGTCCCCACGGAGAAGTACGGGCCGACGCGACCGGGATTTTGTAAAACATTACCAGCGAGGGTCTAGATGGGTTAGGTTTGGTTATATTACGATATAGACGTAAATAATGCTCCCACCGAGAAGTGGGGCCGACCCGCCAGGAATGTTGTGAAATACTACATTCGAGATGTTAGGTTGCCTTTGGTTAGGATATAAAACGTTATAGACGTATATAATGTCCGCGCCGAGACGTACGAGACGACACGACCGGGATTCTGTAAAACATTACCAGCGAGGGTCTAGATTGGTTAGGTTAGGTTATATTACGATATAGACGTATATAATGTTCCCACCGAGAAGTGGGGCCGACCAGACAGGAATGTTGTGAAATACTACATCCGAGATGTTAGGTTACCTTAGGTTAGGATATATAACGTTATAGACGTATATAATGTTCGCACCGAGACGTACGAGACGACACGACCGGGATTCTGTAAAACATTACCAGCGAGGGTATAGATGGGTTAGGTTAGGTTATATTACGTTATAGACGTGAATAATGTTCCCACCGAGAAGTGGGGCCGACCCGCCAGGAATGTTGGAAAATACTACATCGGAGATGTTAAGTTGCCTTAGGTTAGGATATATAACGATATAGACGTATATAATGTCCCCACGGAGAAGTACGTGCCGACACGACCGGGATTTTGTGAAACATTACCAGCGAGGGTCTAGATGGGTTAGGTTTGGTTATATTACGATATAGACGTAAATAATGTGCCCACCGAGAAGTAGGGGCCGACCCGCCAGGAATGTTGGAAAATACTACATCCGAGATGTTAGGTTGCCTTAGGTTAGGATATATAACGATATAGACGTATATAATGTCCCCACGGAGAAGTACGGGCCGACACGACCGGGATTTTGTAAAACATTACAAGCGAGGGTCTAGATGGATTAGGTTAGGTTATATTACGTTATAGACGTAAATAATGTTCCCACCGAGAAGTGGGGCCGACCAGCCAGGAATGTTGTGAAATACTACATGCGAGATGTTAGGTACCCTTAGGTTAGGATATATAACGTTATAGACGTATATAATGTCCGCACGGAGACGTACGGGCCGACACGACCGGGATTCTGCAAAACATTACAAGCGAGGGGCTAGATGGGTTAGGTTAGGTTATACTACGTTATAAACGTATATAATTTTCCCACCGAGAAGTGGGGCCGACAAGCCAGGAATGTTGTGAAATACTACATCCGTGATGTTAGGTTCCCTTAGGTTAGGATATATAACGTTATAGACGTATATAATGTCCGCACCGAGACGTACGAGACGACACGACCGGGATTTTGTAGAACATTACCAGCGAGGGTCTAGATGGGTTAGGTTAGGTTATATTACGATATAGACGTATGTAATGTTCCCACCAAGAAGTAGCGGCCGCCCCGCCAGGAATGTTGGAAAATACTACATCCGAGATGTTAGGTTCCCTTAGGTTAGGATATATAACGTTATAGACGTATATAATGTCCCCACGGAGAAGTACGGGCCGACACGACTGGGATTTTGTAAAACATAACCAGCGAGGGGCTAGATGGGTTAGGTTAGGTTATATTACGTTATAAACGTATATAATGTTCCCAGCGAGAAGTGGGGCCGACCTGCCAGGAATGTTGTGAAATACTACATCCGAGATGTTAGGTTCCCTTAGGTTAAGATATATAACGTTATAGACGTAAATAATGTCCCCACCGAGAAGTACGGGCCGACACGACCGGCATTTTGTAAAACATTACCAGCGAGGGTCTAGCTGGGTTAGGTTAGGTTATATTACGATATAGACGTATATAATGTTCCCACCGAGAAGTAGCGGCCGCCCCGCCAGGAATGTTGGAAAATACTACATCCGAGATGTTAGGTTGCCTTTGGTTAGGATATATAACGTTATAGACGTATATAATGTCCGCACCGAGACGTACGGGACGACACGACCGGGATTCTGTAAAACATTACAAGCGAGGGTCTAGATGGGTTAGGTTAAGTTATACTTCGTTATAAACGTATTTAATGTTCCCACCGAGAAGTGGGGCCGACCAGCCAGGAATGTTGTGAAATACTACATCCGAGATGTTAGGTTCGCTTAGGTTAGGATATATAACGTTATAGACGTATATAATGTCCGCACCGAGACGTACGGGCCGACACGACCGGGATTCTGCAAAACATTACAAGCGAGGGGCTGGATGGGTTAGGTTAGGTTATATTACGATATAAACGTATATAATGTGCCCACCGAGAAGTAGGGGCCGACCCGCCAGGAATGTTGGAAAATACTACATCGGAGATGATAAGTTGCCTTAGGTTAGGATATATAACGATATAGACGTATATAATGTCCCCGCGGAGAAGTACGGTCCGACACGACCGGGATTTTGTAAAACATTACCAGCGAGGGTCTAGATGGATTAGGTTAGGTTATATTACGTTATAGACGTAAATAATGTTCCCACCGAGAAGTGGGGCCGACCCGCCAGGAATGTTGGAAAATACTACATCCGAGATGTTAGGTTCCCTTAGGTTAGGATATATAACGTTATAGACGTATATAATGTCCCCACGGAGAAGTACGGGCCGACACGACCGGGATTTTGTAAAACATTACCAGCGAGGGTCTAGATGGGTTAGGTTTGGTTATATTACGATATAGACGTAAATAATGCTCCCACCGAGAAGTGGGGCCGACCCGCCAGGAATGTTGTGAAATACTACATCCGAGATGTTAGGTTCGCTTAGGTTAGGATATATAACGTTATAGACGTATATAATGTCCGCACCGAGACGTACGGGCCGACACGACCGGGATTCTGCAAAACATTACAAGCGAGGGGCTAGATGGGTTAGGTTAGGTTATACTACGTTATAAACGTATATAATTTTCCCACCGAGAAGTGGGGCCGACCAGCCACGAATGTTGTGAAATACTACATCCGTGATGTTAGGTTCCCTTAGGTTAGGATATATAACGTTATAGACGTATATAATGTCCGCACCGAGACGTACGAGACGACACGATCGGGATTTTGTAGGACATTACCAGCGAGGGTCTAGATGGGTTAGGTTAGGTTATATTACGATATAGACGTATATAATGTTCCCACCAAGAAGTAGCGGCCGCCCCGCCAGGAATGTTGGAAAATACTACATCCGAGATGTTAGGTTCCCTTAGGTTAGGATATATAACGTTATAGACGTATATAATGTCCCCACGGAGAAGTACGGGCCGACACGACCGGGATTTTGTAAAACATTACCAGCGAGGGTCTAGATGGATTAGGTTAGGTTATATTACGTTATAGACGTAAATAATGTTCCCACCGAGAAGTGGGGCCGACCCGCCAGGAATGTTGGAAAATACTACATCCGAGATGTTTAGTTGCCTTTGGTTAGGATATATAACGTTATAGACGTATATAATGTCCGCACCGAGACGTACGAGACGACACGACCGGGATTCTGTAAAACATTACCAGCGAGGGTCTAGATGGGTTAGGTTTGGTTATATTACGATATAGACGTAAATAATGTGCCCACCGAGAAGTAGGGGCCGACCCGCCAGGAATGTTGGAAAATACTACATCCGAGATGTTAGGTTGCCTTAGGTTAGGATATATAACGATATAGACGTATATAATGTCCCCACGGAGAAGTACGGGCCGACACGACCGGGATTTTGTACAACATTACAAGCGAGGGGCTAGATGGGTTAGGTTAGGTTATACTACGTTATAAACGTATATAATTTTCCCACCGAGAAGTGGGGCCGACAAGCCAGGAATGTTGTGAAATACTTCATCCGTGATGTTAGGTTCCCTTAGGTTAGGATATATAACGTTATAGACGTATATAATGTCCGCACCGAGACGTACGAGACGACACGACCGGGATTTTGTAGAACATTACCAGCGAGGGTCTAGATGGGTTAGGTTAGGTTATATTACGATATAGACGTATATAATGTTCCCACCAAGAAGTAGCGGCCGCCCCGCCAGGAATGTTGGAAAATACTACATCCGAGATGTTAGGTTCCCTTAGGTTAGGATATATAACGTTATAGACGTATATAATGTCCCCACGGAGAAGTACGGGCCGACACGACCGGGATTTTGTAAAACATTACCAGCGAGGGTCTAGATGGATTAGGTTAGGTTATATTACGTTATAGACGTAAATAATGTTCCCACCGAAGTGTGGGGCCGACCCGCCAGGAATGTTGGAAAATACTACATCCGAGATGTTTAGTTGCCTTTGGTTAGGATATATAACGTTATAGACGTATATAATGTCCGCACCGAGACGTACGAGACGACACGATCGGGATTCTGTAAAACATTACCAGCGAGGGTCTAGATTGGTTAGGTTAGGTTATATTACGATATAGACGTATATAATGTTCCCACCGAGAAGTGGGGCCGACCAGACAGGAATGTTGTGAAATACTACAACCGAGATGTT
The DNA here is from genome assembly GCA_963969225.1 of Xylocopa violacea. Classification (NCBI taxonomy): domain Eukaryota; kingdom Metazoa; phylum Arthropoda; class Insecta; order Hymenoptera; family Apidae; genus Xylocopa; species Xylocopa violacea. The sequence goes on from CAXAJV010001090.1 coordinate 688,080, forward strand.
AGGTTCCCTTAGGTTAGGATATATAACGTTATAGACGTATATAATGTCCGCACCGAGATGTACGAGACGACACGACCGGGATTCTGTAAAACATTACCAGCGAGGGTCTAGATGGGTCAGGTTAGGTTATATTACGTTATAGACGTGAATAATGTTCCCACCGAGAAGTGGGGCCGACCCGCCAGGAATGTTGGAAAATACTACATCCGAGATGTTAAGTTGCCTTAGGTTAGGATATATAAAATTATAGACGTATATAATGTCACCACGGAAAAGTACGGGCCGACACGACTGGGATTTTGTAAAACATAACCAGCGAGGGGCTAGATGGGTTAGGTTAGGTTATATTACGTTATAAACGTATATAATGTTCCCACCGAGAAGTGGGTCCGACCTGTCAGGAATGTTGTGAAATACTACATCCGAGATGTTAGGTTCCCTTAGGTTAAGATATATAACGTTATAGACGTAAATAATGTCCCCACCGAGAAGTACGGGCCGACACGACCGGCATTTTGTAAAACATTACCAGCGAGGGTCTAGCTGGGTTAGGTTAGGTTATATTACGATATAGACGTATATAATGTTCCCACCGAGAAGTAGCGGCCGCCCCGCCAGGAATGTTGGAAAATACTACATCCGAGATGTTAGGTTGCCTTTGGTTAGGATATATAACGTTATAGACGTATATAATGTCCGCACCGAGACGTACGGGACGACACGACCGGGATTCTGTAAAACATTACAAGCGAGGGTCTAGATGGGTTAGGTTAAGTTATACTTCGTTATAAACGTATATAATGTTCCCACCGAGAAGTGGGGCCGACCAGCCAGGAATGTTGTGAAATACTACATCCGAGATGTTAGGTTCGCTTAGGTTAGGATATATAACGTTATAGACGTATATAATGTCCGCACCGAGACGTACGGGCCGACACGACCGGGATTCTGCAAAACATTACAAGCGAGGGGCTGGATGGGTTAGGTTAGGTTATATTACGATATAAACGTATATAATGTGCCCACCGAGAAGTAGGGGCCGACCCGCCAGGAATGTTGGAAAATACTACATCGGAGATGTTAAGTTGCCTTAGGTTAGGATATATAACGATATAGACGTATATAATGTCCCCACGGAGAAGTACGGGCCGACGCGACCGGGATTTTGTAAAACATTACCAGCGAGGGTCTAGATGGGTTAGGTTTGGTTATATTACGATATAGACGTAAATAATGCTCCCACCGAGAAGTGGGGCCGACCCGCCAGGAATGTTGTGAAATACTACATTCGAGATGTTAGGTTGCCTTAGGTTAGGATATATAACGATATAGACGTATATAATGTCCCCACGGAGAAGTACGGGCCGACACGACCGGGATTCTGCAAAACATTACAAGCGAGGGGCTAGATGGGTTAGTTTAGGTTATATTACGATATAGACGTATATAATGTGCCCACCGAGAAGTAGGGTCCGACCCGCCAGGAATGTTGGAAAATACTACATCCGAGATGTTAAGTTGCCTTAGGTTAGGATATATAAAATTATAGACGTATATAATGTCCCCACGGAAAAGTACGGGCCGACACGACTGGGATTTTGTAAAACATAACCACCGAGGGGCTAGATGGGTTAGGTTAGGTTATATTACGATATAGACGTATATAATGTGCCCAACGAGAAGTAGGGACTGACCCGCCAGGAATGTTGGAAAATACTACATCCGAGATGTTAAGTTGCCTTAGGTTAGGATATATAAAATTATAGACGTATATAATGTCCCCACGGAAAAGTACGGGCCGACACGACTGGGATTTTGTAGAACATTACCAGCGAGGGTCTAGATGGATTAGGTTAGGTTATATTACGTTATAGACGTAAATAATGTTCCCGCCGAGAAGTGGGGCCGACCCGCCAGGAATATTGTGAAATACTACATCCGAGATGTTAGGTTCGCTTAGGTTAGGATATATAACGTTATAGACGTATATAATGTCCGCACCGAGACGTACGAGACGACACGACCGGGATTCTGTAAAACATTACCAGCGAGGGTCTAGATGGGTTAGGTTAGGTTATATTACGATATAGACGTATATAATGTGCCCACCGAGAAGTAGGGGCCGACCCGCCAGGAATATTGGAAAATACTACATCCGAGATGTTAAGTTGCCTTAGGTTAGGATATATAACGTTATAGACGTAAATAATGACCCCATCGAGAAGTACGGGCCGACACGACCGGGATTTTGTAAAACGTTACCAGCGAGGGTCTAGATGGATTAGGTTAGGTTATATTACGTTATAGACGTAAATAATGTTCCCACCGAGAAGTGAGGCCGACCCGCCAGGAATGTTGTGAAATACTACATTCGAGATGTTAGGTTGCCTTTGGTTAGGATATAAAACGTTATAGACGTATATAATGTCCGCGCCGAGACGTACGGGACGACACGACCGGGATTCTGTAAAACATTACAAGCGAGGGTCTAGATGGGTTAGGTTAGGTTATACTTCGTTATAAACGTATATAATGTTCCCACCGAGAAGTGGGGCCGACCAGCCAGGAATGTTGTGAAATACTACATCCGAGATGTTAGGTTCCCTTAGGTTAGGATATATAACGTTATAGACGTATATAATGTCCGCACCGAGACGTACGGGCCGACACGACCGAGATTCTGCAAAACATTACAAGCGAGGGGCTAGATGGGTTAGGTTAGGTTATACTACGTTATAAACGTATATAATTTTCCCACCGAGAAGTTGGGCCGACCAGCCAGGAATGTTGTGAAATACTACATCCGTGATGTTAGGTTCCCTTAGGTTAGGATATAACACGTTATAGACGTATATAATGTCCGCACCGAGACGTACGGGCCGACACGACCGGGATTCTGCAAAACATTACAAGCGAGGGGCTAGATGGGTTAGGTTAGGTTATACTACGTTATAAACGTATATAATTTTCCCACCGAGAAGTTGGGCCGACCAGCCAGGAATGTTGTGAAATACTACATCCGTGATGTTAGGTTCCCTTAGGTTAGGATATATAACGTTATAGACGTATATAATGTCCGCACCGAGACGTACGAGACGACACGACCGGGATTTTGTAGAACATTACCAGCGAGGGTCTAGATGGGTTAGGTTAGGTTATATTACGATATAGACGTATATAATGTTCCCACCAAGAAGTAGCGGCCGCCCCGCCAGGAATGTTGGAAAATACTACATCCGAGATGTTAGGTTCCCTTAGGTTAGGATATATAACGTTATAGACGTATATAATGTCCCCACGGAGAAGTACGGGCCGACACGACCGGGATTTTGTAAAACATTACCAGCGAGGGTCTAGATGGATTAGGTTAGGTTATATTACGTTATAGACGTAAATAATGTTCCCACCGAGAAGTGGGGCCGACCCGCCAGGAATGTTGTGAAATACTACATTCGAGATGTTAGGTTGCCTTTGGTTAGGATATATAACGTTATAGACGTATATAATGTCCGCACCGAGACGTACGGGACGACACGACCGGGATTCTGTAAAACATTACAAGCGAGGCTCTAGATGGGTTAGGTTAAGTTATACTTCGTTATAAACGTATATAATATTCTCACCGAGAAGTGGGGCCGACCAGCCAGGAATGTTGTGAAATACTACATCCGAGATGTTAGGTTCGCTTAGGTTAGGATATATAACGTTATAGACGTATATAATGTCCGCACCGAGACGTACGGGCCGACACGACCGGGATTCTGCAAAACATTACAAGCGAGGGGCTAGATGGGTTAGTTTAGGTTATATTACGATATAGACGTATATAATGTGCCCACCGAGAAGTAGGGGCCGACCCGGCAGGAATGTTGGAAAATACTACATCGGAGATGTTAAGTTGCCTTAGGTTAGGATGTATAACGATATAGACGTATATAATGTCCCCACGGAGAAATACGGGCCGACACGACCGGGATTTTGTAAAACATTACCAGCGAGGTTCTAGATGGGTTAGGTTTGGTTATATTACGATATAGACGTATATAATGTGCCCACCGAGAAGTAGCGGCCGCCCCGCCAGGAATGTTGGAAAATACTACATCCAAGGTGTTAGGTTGCCTTTGGTTAGGATATATAACGTTATAGACGTATATAATGTCCGCTCCGAGACGTACGGGACGACACGACCGGGATTCTGTAAAACATTACAAGCGAGGGTCTAGATGGGTTAGGTTAAGTTATACTTCGTTATAAACGTATATAATGTTCCCACCGAGAAGTGGGGCCGACCAGACAGGAATGTTGTGAAATACTACATCCGAGATGTTAGGTTCGCTTAGGTTAGGATATATAACGTTATAGACGTATATAATGTCCGCACCGAGACGTACGGGCCGACACGACCGGGATTCTGCAAAACATTACAAGCGAGGGGCTAGATGGGTTAGGTTAGGTTATATTACGATATAGACGTATATAATGTGCCCACCGAGAAGTAGGGGCCGACCCGCCAGGAATGTTGGAAAATACTACATCGGAGATGTTAAGTTGCCTTAGGTTAGGATATATAACGATATAGACGTATATAATGTCCCCACGGAGAAGTACGGGCCGACACGACCGGGATTTTGTAAAACATTACCAGCGAGGGTCTAGATGGGTTAGGTTTGGTTATATTACGATATAGACGTATATAATGTGCCCACCGAGAAGTAGGGGCCGACCCGCCAGGAATGTTGGAAAATACTACATCCGAGATGTTAGGTTGCCTCAGGTTAGGATATATAACGATATAGACGTATATAATGTACCCACGGAGAAGTACGGGCCGACACGAGCGGGATTTTGTAAAACATTACAAGCGAGGGTCTAGATGGGTTAGGTTAGGTTATACTTCGTTATAAACGTATATAATGTTCCCACCGAGAAGTGGGGCCGACCAGCCAGGAATGTTGTGAAATACTACATCCGAGATGTTAGGTACCCTTAGGTTAGGATATATAACGTTATAGACGTATATAATGTCCGCACCGAGACGTACGGGCCGACACGACCGGGATTCTGCAAAACATTACAAGCGAGGGGCTAGATGGGTTAGGTTAGGTTATATTACGATATAGACGTATATAATGTGCCCACCGAGAAGTAGGGGCCGACCCGCCAGGAATGTTGGAAAATACTACATCGGAGATGTTAAGTTGCCTTAGGTTAGGATATATAACGATATAGACGTATATAATGTCCCCACGGAGAAGTACGGGCCGACACGACCGGGATTTTGTAAAACATTACCAGCGAGGGTCTAGATGGGTTAGGTTTGGTTATATTACGATATAGACGTATATAATGTGCCCACCGAGAAGTAGGGGCCGACCCGCCAGGAATGTTGGAAAATACTACATCCGAGATGTTAGGTTGCCTCAGGTTAGGATATATAACGATATAGACGTATATAATGTACCCACGGAGAAGTACGGGCCGACACGAGCGGGATTTTGTAAAACATTACAAGCGAGGGTCTAGATGGGTTAGGTTAGGTTATACTTCGTTATAAACGTATATAATGTTCCCACCGAGAAGTGGGGCCGACCAGCCAGGAATGTTGTGAAATACTACATCCGAGATGTTAGGTACCCTTAGGTTAGGATATATAACGTTATAGACGTATATAATGTCCGCACCGAGACGTACGGGCCGACACGACCGGGATTCTGCAAAACATTACAAGCGAGGGGCTAGATGGGTTAGGTTAGGTTATACTACGTTATAAACGTGTATAATTATCCCACCGAGAAGTGGGGCCGACCAGCCACGAATGTTGTGAAATACTACATCCGTGATGTTAGGTTCCCTTAGGTTAGGATATATAACGTTATAGACGTATATAATGTCCGCACCGAGACGTACGAGACGACACGACCGGGATTCTGTAAAACATTACCAGCGAGGGTCTAGATGGGTTAGGTTAGGTTATATTACGATATAGACGTATATAATGTGCCCACCGAGAAGTAGGGACTGACCCGCCAGGAATGTTGGAAAATACTACATCCGAGATTTTAAGTTGCCTTAGGTTAGGATATATAAAATTATAGACGTATATAATGTCCCCACGGAAAAGTACGGGCCGACAAGACTGGGATTTTGTAAAACATAACCAGCGAGGGGCTAGATGGGTTAGGTTAGGTTATATTACGTTATAAACGTATATAATGTTCCCACCGAGAAGTGGGGCCGACCAGCCAGGAATGTTGTGAAATACTACATCCGAGATGTTAGGTTCGCTTAGGTTAGTATATATAACGTTATAGACGTATATAATGTCCGCACCGAGACGTACGGGCCGACACGACAGGGATTCTGCAAAACATTACAAGCGAGGGGCTAGATGGGTTAGGTTAGGTTATATTACGATATAGACGTATATAATGTGCCCACCGAGAAGTAGGGGCCGACCCGCCAGGAATGTTGGAAAATACTACATCGGAGATGTTAAGTTGCCTTAGGTTAGGATATATAACGATATAGACGTATATAATGTCCCCGCGGAGAAGTACGGTCCGACACGACCGGGATTTTGTAAAACATTACCAGCGAGGGTCTAGATGGATTAGGTTAGGTTATATTACGTTATAGACGTAAATAATGTTCCCACCGAGAAGTGGGGCCGACCCGCCAGGAATGTTGTGAAATACTACATTCGAGATGTTAGGTTGCCTTTGGTTAGGATATATAACGTTATAGACGTATATAATGTCCGCACCGAGACGTACGGGACGACACGACCGGGATTCTGTAAAACATTACAAGTGAGGCTCTAGATGGGTTAGGTTAAGTTATACTTCGTTATAAACGTATATAATGTTCCCACCGAGAAGTGGGGCCGACCAGCCAGGAATGTTGTGAAATACTACATCCGAGATGTTAGGTTCGCTTAGGTTAGGATATATAACGTTATAGACGTATATAATGTCCGCACCGAGGCGTACGGGCCGACACGACCGGGATTCTGCAAAACATTACAAGCGAGGGGCTAGATGGGTTAGTTTAGGTTATATTACGATATAGACGTATATAATGTGCCCACCGAGAAGTAGGGGCCGACCCGCCAGGAATGTTGGAAAATACTACATCGGAGATGTTAAGTTGCCTTAGGTTAGGATGTATAACGATATAGACGTATATAATGTCCCCACGGAGAAATACGGGCCGACACGACCGGGATTTTGTAAAACATTACCAGCGAGGATCTAGATGGATTAGGTTAGGTTATATTACGTTATAGACGTAAATAATGTTCCCACCGAGAAGTGGGGCCGACCCGCCAGGAATGTTGTGAAATACTACATTCGAGATGTTAGGTTGCCTTTGGTTAGGATATATAACGTTATAGACGTATATAATGTCCGCACCGAGACGTACGGGACGACACGACCGGGATTCTGTAAAACATTACAAGTGAGGCTCTAGATGGGTTAGGTTAAGTTATACTTCGTTATAAACGTATATAATGTTCCCACCGAGAAGTGGGGCCGACCAGCCAGGAATGTTGTGAAATACTACATCCGAGATGTTAGGTTCGCTTAGGTTAGGATATATAACGTTATAGACGTATATAATGTCCGCACCGAGACGTACGGGCCGACACGACCGGGATTCTGCAAAACATTACAAGCGAGGGGCTAGATGGGTTAGTTTAGGTTATATTACGATATAGACGTATATAATGTGCCCACCGAGAAGTAGGGGCCGACCCGCCAGGAATGTTGGAAAATACTACATCGGAGATGTTAAGTTGCCTTAGGTTAGGATGTATAACGATATAGACGTATATAATGTCCCCACGGAGAAATACGGGCCGACACGACCGGGATTTTGTAAAACATTACCAGCGAGGTTCTAGATGGGTTAGGTTTGGTTATATTACGATATAGACGTATATAATGTGCCCACCGAGAAGTAGCGGCCGCCCCGCCAGGAATGTTGGAAAATACTACATCCAAGATGTTAGGTTGCCTTTGGTTAGGATATATAACGTTATAGACGTATATAATGTCCGCTCCGAGACGTACGGGACGACACGACCGGGATTCTGTAAAACATTACAAGCGAGGGTCTAGATGGGTTAGGTTAAGTTATACTTCGTTATAAACGTATATAATGTTCCCACCGAGAAGTGGGGCCGACCAGACAGGAATGTTGTGAAATACTACATCCGAGATGTTAGGTTCGCTTAGGTTTGGATATATAACGTTATAGACGTATATAATGTCCGCACCGAGACGTACGGGCCGACACGACCGGGATTCTGCAAAACATTACAAGCGAGGGGCTAGATGGGTTAGGTTAGGTTATATTACGATATAGACGTATATAATGTGCCCACCGAGAAGTAGGGGCCGACCCGCCAGGAATGTTGGAAAATATTACATCGGAGATGTTAAGTTGCCTTAGGTTAGGATATATAACGATATAGACGTATATAATGTCCCCACGGAGAAGTACGGGCCGACACGACCGGGATTTTGTAAAACATTACCAGCGAGGGTCTAGATGGGTTAGGTTTGGTTATATTACGATATAGACGTATATAATGTGCCCACCTAGAAGTAGGGGCCGCCCCGCCAGGAATGTTGGAAAATACTACATCCGAGATGTTAGGTTCCCTTAGGTTAGGATATATAACGTTATAGACGTATATAATGTTCCCACGGAGAAGTACGGGCCGACACGACCGGGATTTTGTAAAACATTACCAGCGAGGGTCTAGATGGATTAGGTTAGGTTATATTACGTTATAGACGTAAATAATGTTCCCACCGAGAAGTAGCGGCCGCCCCGCCAGGAATGTTGGAAAATACTACATCCGAGATGTTAGGTTGCCTTTGGTTAGGATATATAACGTTATAGACGTATATAATGTCCGCACCGAGACGTACGAGACGACACGACCGGGATTCTGTAAAACATTACCAGCGAGGGTCTAGATGGGTTAGGTTAGGTTATATTACGATATAGACGTATATAATGTGCCCACCGAGAAGTAGGGACTGATCCGCCAGGAATGTTGGAAAATACTACATCCGAGATGTTAAGTTGCCTTAGGTTAGGATATATAAAATTATAGACGTATATAATGTCCCCGCGGAAAAGTACGGGCCGACAAGACTGGGATTTTGTAAAACATAACCAGCGAGGGGCTAGATGGGTTAGGTTAGGTTATATTACGTTATAAACGTATATAATGTTCCCACCGAGAAGTGGGGCCGACCAGCCAGGAATGTTGTGAAATACTACATGCGAGATGTTAGGTACACTTAGGTTAGGATATATAACGTTATAGACGTATATAATGTCCGCACCGAGACGTACGGGCCGACACGACCGGGATTCTACAAAACATTACAAGCGAGGGGCTAGATGGGTTAGGTTAGGTGATACTACGTTATAAACGTATATAATTTTCCCACCGAGAAGTAGGGGCCGACCCGCCAGGAATGTTGGAAAATACTACATCGGAGCTGTTAAGTTGCCTTACGTTAGGATATATAACGATATAGACGTGTATAATGTCCCCACGGAGAAGTACGGGCCGACACGACCGGGATTTTGTAAAACATTACCAGCGAGGGTCTAGATGGGTTAGGTTTGGTTATATTACGATATAGACGTATATAATGTGCCCACCTAGAAGTAGGGGCCGACCCGCCAGGAATGTTGGAAAATACTACATCCGAGATGTTAGGTTGCCTTAGGTTAGGATATATAACGATATAGACGTGTATAATGTCCCCACGGAGAAGTACGGGCCGACACGACCGGGATTTTGTAAAACATTACCAGCGAGGGTCTAGATGGATTAGGTTAGGTTATATTACGTTATAGACGTAAATAATGTTCCCACCGAGAAGTGGGACCGACCCGCCAGGAATGTTGTGAAATACTACATTCGAGATGTTAGGTTGCCTTGGCTAGGATATAAAACGTTATAGACGTATATAATGTCCGCGCCGAGACGTACGGGACGACACGACCGGGATTCTGTAAAACATTACAAGCGAGGGTCTAGATGGTTTAGGTTAGGTTATACTTCGTTATAAACGTATATAATGTTCCCACCGAGAAGTGGGGCCGACCAGCCAGGAATGTTGTGAAATACTACATGCGAGATGTTAGGTACCCTTAGGTTAGGATATATAACGTTATAGACGTATATAATGTCCGCACGGAGACGTACGGGCCGACACGACCGGGATTCTGCAAAACATTACAAGCGAGGGGCTAGATGGGTTAGGTTAGGTTATACTACGTTATAAACGTATATAATTTTCCCACCGAGAAGTGGGGCCGACCAGCCAGGAATGTTGTGAAATACTACATCCGTGATGTTAGGTTCCCTTAGGTTAGGATATATAACGTTATAGACGTATATAATGTCCCCACGGAGAAGTACGGGCCGACACGACCGGGATTTTGTAAAACATTACCAGCGAGGGTCTAGATGGGTTAGGTTTGGTTATATTACGATATAGACGTATATAATGTGCCCACCTAGAAGTAGGGGCCGACCCGCCAGGAATGTTGGAAAATACTACATCCGAGATGTTAGGTTGCCTTAGGTTATGATATATAACGATATAGACGTGTATAATGTCCCCACGGAGAAGTACGGGCCGACACGACCGGGATTTTGTAAAACATTACCAGCGAGGGTCTAGATGGATTAGGTTAGGTTATATTACGTTATAGACGTAAATAATGTTCCCACCGAGAAGTGGGACCGACCCGCCAGGAATGTTGTGAAATACTACATTCGAGATGTTAGGTTGCCTTTGGCTAGGATATAAAACGTTATAGACGTATATAATGTCCGCGCCGAGACGTACGGGACGACACGACCGGGATTCTGTAAAACATTACAAGCGAGGGTCTAGATGGGTTAGGTTAGGTTATACTTCGTTATAAACGTATATAATGTTCCCACCGAGAAGTGGGGCCGACCAGCCAGGAATGTTGTGAAATACTACATGCGAGATGTTAGGTACCCTTAGGTTAGGATATATAACGTTATAGACGTATATAATGTCCGCACGGAGACGTACGGGCCGACACGACCGGGATTCTGCAAAACATTACAAGCGAGGGGCTAGATGGGTTAGGTTAGGTTATACTACGTTATAAACGTATATAATTTTCCCACCGAGAAGTGGGGCCGACCAGCCAGGAATGTTGTGAAATACTACATCCGAGATGTTAGGTTGCCTTAGGTTAGGATATATAACGATATAGACGTGTATAATGTCCCCACGGAGAAGTACGGGCCGACACGACCGGGATTTTGTAAAACATTACCAGCGAGGGTCTAGATGGATTAGGTTAGGTTATATTACGTTATAGACGTAAATAATGTTCCCACCGAGAAGTGGGACCGACCCGCCAGGAATGTTGTGAAATACTACATTCGAGATGTTAGGTTGCCTTTGGCTAGGATATAAAACGTTATAGACGTATATAATGTCCGCGCCGAGACGTACGGGACGACACGAGCGGGATTCTGTAAAACATTACAAGCGAGGGTCTAGATGGGTTAGGTTAGGTTATACTTCGTTATAAACGTATATAATGTTCCCACCGAGCAGTGGGGCCGACCAGCCAGGAATGTTGTGAAATACTACATCCGTGATGTTAGGTTCCCTTAGGTTAGGATATATAACGTTATAGACGTATATAATGTCCCCACGGAGAAGTACGGGCCGACACGACCGGGATTTTGTAAAACATTACCAGCGAGGGTCTAGATGGATTAGGTTAGGTTATATTACGTTATAGACGTAGATAATGTTCCCACCGAGAAGTGGGGCCGACCCGCCAGGAATGTTGTGAAATACTACATTCGAGATGTTAGGTTGCCTTTGGTTAGGATATATAACGTTATAGACGTATATAATGCCCGCACCGAGACGTACGGGACGACACGTCCGGGATTCTGTAAAACATTACAAGCGAGGGTCTAGATGGGTTAGGTTAGGTTATACTTCGTTATAAACGTATATAATGTTCCCACCGAGAAGTGGGGCCGACCAGCCAGGAATGTTGTGAAATACTACATGCGAGATGTTAGGTACCCTTAGGTTAGGATATATAACGTTATAGACGTATATAATGTCCGCACCGAGACGTACGGGCCGACACGACCGGGATTCTGAAAAACATTACAAGCGAGGGGCTAGATGGGTTAGGTTAGGTGATACTACGTTATAAACGTATATAATTTTCCCACCGAGAAGTGGGGCCGACCAGCCAGGAATGTTGTGAAATACTACATCCCTGATGTTAGGTTCCCTTAGGTTAGGATATATAACGTTATAGACGTATATAATGTCCGCACCGAGACGTACGAGACGACACGACCGGGATTTTGTAGAACATTACCAGCGAGGGTCTAGATGGGTTAGGTTAGGTTATATTACGATATAGACGTATATAATGTTCCCACCAAGAAGTAGCGGCCGCCCCGCCAGGAATGTTGGAAAATACTACATCCGAGATGTTAGGTTCCCTTAGGTTAGGATATATAACGTTATAGACGTATATAATGTCCCCACGGAGAAGTACGGGCCGACACGACCGGGATTTTGTAAAACATTACCAGCGAGGGTCTAGATGGATTAGGTTAGGTTATATTACGTTATAGATGTAAATAATGTTCCCACCGAGAAGTGGGGCCGACCCGCCAGGAATGTTGTGAAATACTACATTCGAGATGTTAGGTTGCCTTTGGTTAGGATATATAACGTTATAGACGTATATAATGTCCGCACCGAGACGTACGGGCCGACACGACAGGGATTCTGCAAAACATTACAAGCGAGGGGCTAGATGGGTTAGGTTAGGTTATATTACGATATAGACGTATATAATGTGCCCACCGAGAAGTAGGGGCCGACCCGCCAGGAATGTTGGAAAATACTACATCGGAGATGTTAGGTTCCCTTAGGTTAGGATATATAACGTTATAGACGTATATAATGTCCCCACGGAGAAGTACGGGCCGACACGACCGGGATTTTGTAAAACATTACCAGCGAGGGTCTAGATGGGTTAGGTTTGGTTATATTACGATATAGACGTATATAATGTGCCCACCTAGAAGTAGGGGCCGACCCGCCAGGAATGTTGGAAAATACTACATCCGAGATGTTAGGTTGCCTTAGGTTAGGATATATAACGATATAGACGTATATAATGTCCCCACGGAGAAGTACGGGCCGACACGACCGGGATTCTGCAAAACATTACAAGCGAGGGGCTAGATGGGTTAGGTTAGGTGATACTACGTTATAAACGTATATAATTCTCCCACCGAGAAGTAGGGGCCGACCCGCCAGGAATGTTGGAAAATACTACATCGGAGCTGTTAAGTTGCCTTACGTTAGGATATATAACGATATAGACGTGTATAATGTCCCCACGGAGAAGTACGGGCCGACACGACCGGGATTTTGTAAAACATTACCAGCGAGGGTCTACATGGGTTAGGTTTGGTTATATTACGTTATAGATGTAAATAATGTTCCCACCGAGAAGTGGGGCCGACCCGCCAGGAATGTTGTGAAATACTACATTCGAGATGTTAGGTTGCCTTTGGTTAGGATATATAACGTTATAGACGTATATAATGTCCGCACCGAGACGTACGGGCCGACACGACAGGGATTCTGCAAAACATTACAAGCGAGGGGCTAGATGGGTTAGGTTAGGTTATATTACGATATAGACGTATATAATGTGCCCACCGAGAAGTAGGGGCCGACCCGCCAGGAATGTTGGAAAATACTACATCGGAGATGTTAGGTTCCCTTAGGTTATGATATATAACGATATAGACGTGTATAATGTCCCCACGGAGAAGTACGGGCCGACACGACCGGGATTTTGTAAAACATTACCAGCGAGGGTCTAGATGGATTAGGTTAGGTTATATTACGTTATAGACGTAAATAATGTTCCCACCGAGAAGTGGGACCGACCCGCCAGGAATGTTGTGAAATACTACATTCGAGATGTTAGGTTGCCTTTGGCTAGGATATAAAACGTTATAGACGTATATAATGTCCGCGCCGAGACGTACGGGACGACACGACCGGGATTCTGTAAAACATTACAAGCGAGGGTCTAGATGGGTTAGGTTAGGTTATACTTCGTTATAAACGTATATAATGTTCCCACCGAGAAGTGGGGCCGACCAGCCAGGAATGTTGTGAAATACTACATGCGAGATGTTAGGTACCCTTAGGTTAGGATATATAACGTTATAGACGTATATAATGTCCGCACGGAGACGTACGGGCCGACACGACCGGGATTCTGCAAAACATTACAAGCGAGGGGCTAGATGGGTTAGGTTAGGTTATACTACGTTATAAACGTATATAATTTTCCCACCGAGAAGTGGGGCCGACCAGCCAGGAATGTTGTGAAATACTACATCCGAGATGTTAGGTTGCCTTAGGTTAGGATATATAACGATATAGACGTGTATAATGTCCCCACGGAGAAGTACGGGCCGACACGACCGGGATTTTGTAAAACATTACCAGCGAGGGTCTAGATGGATTAGGTTAGGTTATATTACGTTATAGACGTAAATAATGTTCCCACCGAGAAGTGGGACCGACCCGCCAGGAATGTTGTGAAATACTACATTCGAGATGTTAGGTTGCCTTTGGCTAGGATATAAAACGTTATAGACGTATATAATGTCCGCGCCGAGACGTACGGGACGACACGAGCGGGATTCTGTAAAACATTACAAGCGAGGGTCTAGATGGGTTAGGTTAGGTTATACTTCGTTATAAACGTATATAATGTTCCCACCGAGCAGTGGGGCCGACCAGCCAGGAATGTTGTGAAATACTACATCCGTGATGTTAGGTTCCCTTAGGTTAGGATATATAACGTTATAGACGTATATAATGTCCCCACGGAGAAGTACGGGCCGACACGACCGGGATTTTGTAAAACATTACCAGCGAGGGTCTAGATGGATTAGGTTAGGTTATATTACGTTATAGACGTAGATAATGTTCCCACCGAGAAGTGGGGCCGACCCGCCAGGAATGTTGTGAAATACTACATTCGAGATGTTAGGTTGCCTTTGGTTAGGATATATAACGTTATAGACGTATATAATGCCCGCACCGAGACGTACGGGACGACACGTCCGGGATTCTGTAAAACATTACAAGCGAGGGTCTAGATGGGTTAGGTTAGGTTATACTTCGTTATAAACGTATATAATGTTCCCACCGAGAAGTGGGGCCGACCAGCCAGGAATGTTGTGAAATACTACATGCGAGATGTTAGGTACCCTTAGGTTAGGATATATAACGTTATAGACGTATATAATGTCCGCACCGAGACGTACGGGCCGACACGACCGGGATTCTGAAAAACATTACAAGCGAGGGGCTAGATGGGTTAGGTTAGGTGATACTACGTTATAAACGTATATAATTTTCCCACCGAGAAGTGGGGCCGACCAGCCAGGAATGTTGTGAAATACTACATCCCTGATGTTAGGTTCCCTTAGGTTAGGATATATAACGTTATAGACGTATATAATGTCCGCACCGAGACGTACGAGACGACACGACCGGGATTTTGTAGAACATTACCAGCGAGGGTCTAGATGGGTTAGGTTAGGTTATATTACGATATAGACGTATATAATGTTCCCACCAAGAAGTAGCGGCCGCCCCGCCAGGAATGTTGGAAAATACTACATCCGAGATGTTAGGTTCCCTTAGGTTAGGATATATAACGTTATAGACGTATATAATGTCCCCACGGAGAAGTACGGGCCGACACGACCGGGATTTTGTAAAACATTACCAGCGAGGGTCTAGATGGATTAGGTTAGGTTATATTACGTTATAGATGTAAATAATGTTCCCACCGAGAAGTGGGGCCGACCCGCCAGGAATGTTGTGAAATACTACATTCGAGATGTTAGGTTGCCTTTGGTTAGGATATATAACGTTATAGACGTATATAATGTCCGCACCGAGACGTACGGGCCGACACGACAGGGATTCTGCAAAACATTACAAGCGAGGGGCTAGATGGGTTAGGTTAGGTTATATTACGATATAGACGTATATAATGTGCCCACCGAGAAGTAGGGGCCGACCCGCCAGGAATGTTGGAAAATACTACATCGGAGATGTTAGGTTCCCTTAGGTTAGGATATATAACGTTATAGACGTATATAATGTCCCCACGGAGAAGTACGGGCCGACACGACCGGGATTTTGTAAAACATTACCAGCGAGGGTCTAGATGGGTTAGGTTTGGTTATATTACGATATAGACGTATATAATGTGCCCACCTAGAAGTAGGGGCCGACCCGCCAGGAATGTTGGAAAATACTACATCCGAGATGTTAGGTTGCCTTAGGTTAGGATATATAACGATATAGACGTATATAATGTCCCCACGGAGAAGTACGGGCCGACACGACCGGGATTCTGCAAAACATTACAAGCGAGGGGCTAGATGGGTTAGGTTAGGTGATACTACGTTATAAACGTATATAATTCTCCCACCGAGAAGTAGGGGCCGACCCGCCAGGAATGTTGGAAAATACTACATCGGAGCTGTTAAGTTGCCTTACGTTAGGATATATAACGATATAGACGTGTATAATGTCCCCACGGAGAAGTACGGGCCGACACGACCGGGATTTTGTAAAACATTACCAGCGAGGGTCTACATGGGTTAGGTTTGGTTATATTACGTTATAGATGTAAATAATGTTCCCACCGAGAAGTGGGGCCGACCCGCCAGGAATGTTGTGAAATACTACATTCGAGATGTTAGGTTGCCTTTGGTTAGGATATATAACGTTATAGACGTATATAATGTCCGCACCGAGACGTACGGGCCGACACGACAGGGATTCTGCAAAACATTACAAGCGAGGGGCTAGATGGGTTAGGTTAGGTTATATTACGATATAGACGTATATAATGTGCCCACCGAGAAGTAGGGGCCGACCCGCCAGGAATGTTGGAAAATACTACATCGGAGATGTTAGGTTCCCTTAGGTTAGGATATATAACGTTATAGACGTATATAATGTCCCCACGGAGAAGTACGGGCCGACACGACCGGGATTTTGTAAAACATTACCAGCGAGGGTCTAGATGGGTTAGGTTTGGTTATATTACGATATAGACGTATATAATGTGCCCACCTAGAAGTAGGGGCCGACCCGCCAGGAATGTTGGAAAATACTACATCCGAGATGTTAGGTTGCCTTAGGTTAGGATATATAACGATATAGACGTATATAATGTCCCCACGGAGAAGTACGGGCCGACACGACCGGGATTCTGCAAAACATTACAAGCGAGGGGCTAGATGGGTTAGGTTAGGTGATACTACGTTATAAACGTATATAATTCTCCCACCGAGAAGTAGGGGCCGACCCGCCAGGAATGTTGGAAAATACTACATCGGAGCTGTTAAGTTGCCTTACGTTAGGATATATAACGATATAGACGTGTATAATGTCCCCACGGAGAAGTACGGGCCGACACGACCGGGATTTTGTAAAACATTACCAGCGAGGGTCTACATGGGTTAGGTTTGGTTATATTACGATATAGACGTATATAATGTTCCCACCGAGAAGTGGGGCCGACCAGCCAGGAATGTTGTGAAATACTACATCCGAGATGTTAGGTTCGCTTAGGTTAGCATATATAACGTTATAGACGTATATAATGTCCGCACCGAGACGTACGGGCCGACACGACAGGGATTCTGCAAAACATTACAAGCGAGGGGCTAGATGGGTTAGGTTAGGTTATATTACGATACAGACGTATATAATGTGGCCCACCGAGAAGTAGGGGCCGACCCGCCAGGAATGTTGTGAAATACTACATCCGAGATGTTAGGTTCGCTTAGGTTAGGATATATAACGTTATAGACGTATATAATGTCCGCACCGAGACGTACGGGCCGACACGACCGGGATTCTGCAAAACATTACAAGCGAGGGGCTAGATGGGTTAGGTTAGGTTATACTACGTTATAAACGTATATAATTTTCCCACCGAGATGTGGTGCCGACCGGCCACGAATGTTGTGAAATACTACATCCGTGATGTTAGGTTCCCTTAGGTTAGGATATATAACGTTATAGACGTATATAATGTCCGCACCGAGACGTACGAGACGACACGACCGGGATTCTGTAAAACATTACCAGCGAGGGTCTAGATGGGTTAGGTTAGGTTATATTACGATATAGACGTATATAATGTGCCCACCGAGAAGTAGGGACTGACCCGCCAGGAATGTTGGAAAATACTACATCAGAGATGTTAAGTTGCCTTAGGTTAGGATATATAAAATTATAGACATATATAATGTCCCCACGGAAAAGTACGGGCCGACAAGACTGGGATTTTGTAAAACATAACCAGCGAGGGGCTAGATGGGTTAGGTTAGGTTATATTACGTTATAAACGTATATAATGTTCCCACCGAGAAGTGGGGCCGACCAGCCAGGAATGTTGTGAAATACTACATCCGAGATGTTAGGTTCGCTTAGGTTAGCATATATAACGTTATAGACGTATATAATGTCCGCACCGAGACGTACGGGCCGACACGACCGGGATTTTGTAAAACATTACCAGCGAGGGTCTAGATGGATTAGGTTAGGTTATATTACGTTATAGACGTAGATAATGTTCCCACCGAGAAGTGGGGCCGACCCGCCAGGAATGTTGTGAAATACTACATTCGAGATGTTAGGTTGCCTTTGGTTAGGATATATAACGTAATAGACGTATATAATGCCCGCACCGAGACGTACGGGACGACACGACCGGGATTGTGTAAAACATTACAAGCGAGGGTCTAGATGGGTTAGGTTAAGTTATACTTCGTTATAAACGTATATAATGTTCCAACCGAGAAGTGGGGCCGACCAGCCAGGAATGTTGTGAAATACTACATCCGAGATGTTAGGTTCGCTTAGGTTAGGATATATAACGTTATAGACGTATATAATGTCCGCACCGAGACGTACGGGCCGAAACGACCGGGATTCTGCAAAACATTACAAGCGAGGGGCTAGATGGGTTAGGTTAGGTTATACTACGTTATAAACGTATATAATTTTCCCACCGAGATGTGGTGCCGACCAGCCACGAATGTTGTGAAATACTACATCCGTGATGTTAGGTTCCCTTAGGTTAGGATATATAACGTTATAGACGTATATAATGTCCGCACCGAGACGTACGAGACGACACGACCGGGATTCTGTAAAACATTACCAGCGAGGGTCTAGATGGGTTAGGTTAGGTTATATTACGATATAGACGTATATAATGTGCCCACCGAGAAGTAGGGACTGACGCGCCAGGAATGTTGGAAAATACTACATCCGAGATGTTAAGTTGCCTTAGGTTAGGATATATAAAATTATAGACATATATAATGTCCCCACGGAAAAGTACGGGCCGACAAGACTGGGATTTTGTAAGACATAACCAGCGAGGGGCTAGATGGGTTAGGTTAGGTTATATTACGTTATAAACGTATATAATGTTCCCACCGAGAAGTGGGGCCGACCAGCCAGGAATGTTGTGAAATACTACATCCGAGATGTTAGGTTCGCTTAGGTTAGCATATATAACGTTATAGACGTATATAATGTCCGCACCGAGACGTACGGGCCGACACGACCGGGATTTTGTAAAACATTACCAGCGAGGGTCTAGATGGATTAGGTTAGGTTATATTACGTTATAGACGTAAATAATGTTCCCACCGAGAAGTGGAGCCGACCCGCCAGGAATGTTGTGAAATACTACATTCGAGATGTTAGGTTGCCTTTGGCTAGGATATAAAACGTTATAGACGTATGTAATGTCCGCGCCGAGACGTACGGGACGACACGACCGGGATTCTGTAAAACATTACAAGCGGGGGTCTAGATGGGTTAGGTTAGGTTATACTTCGTTATAAACGTATATAATGTTCCCACCGAGAAGTGGGGCCGACCAGCCAGGAATGTTGTGAAATACTACATCCGTGATGTTAGGTTCCCTTAGGTTAGGATATATAACGTTATAGACGTATATAATGTCCCCACGTAGAAGTACGGGCCGACACGACCGGGATTTTGTAAAACATTACCAGCGAGGGTCTAGATGGATTAGGTTAGGTTATATTACGTTATAGACGTAGATAATGTTCCCACCGAGAAGTGGGGCCGACCCGCCAGGAATGTTGTGAAATACTACATTCGAGATGTTAGGTTGCCTTTGGTTAGGATATATAAAGTAATAGACGTATATAATGCCCGCACCGAGACGTACGGGACGACACGACCGGGATTGTGTAAAACATTACAAGCGAGGGTCTAGATGGGTTAGGTTAAGTTATACTTCGTTATAAACGTATATAATGTTCCAACCGAGAAGTGGGGCCGACCAGCCAGGAATGTTGTGAAATACTACATCCGAGATGTTAGGTTCGCTTAGGTTAGGATATATAACGTTATAGACGTATATAATGTCCGCACCGAGACGTACGGGCCGACACGACCGGGATTCTGCAAAACATTACAAGCGAGGGGCTAGATGGGTTAGGTTAGGTTATATTACGATACAGACGTATATAATGTGGCCCACCGAGAAGTAGGGGCCGACCCGCCAGGAATGTTGGAAAATACTACATCGGAGCTGTTAAGTTGCCTTACGTTAGGATATATAACGATATAGACGTATATAATGTCCACACGGAGAAGTACGGGCCGACACAACCGGGATTTTGTAAAACATTACCAGCGAGGGTCTAGATGGGTTAGGTTTGGTTATATTACGATATAGACGTATATAATGTGCCCACCGAGAAGTAGGGGCCGACCCGCCAGGAATGTTGGAAAATACTACATCCGAGATGTTAGGTTGCCTTAGGTTAGGATATATAACGATATAGACGTATATAATGTCCCCACGGAGAAGTACGGGCCGACACGACCGGGATTTTGTAACACATTACCAGCGAGGGTCTAGATGGATTAGGTTAGGTTATATTACGTTATAGACGTAAATAATGTTCCCACCGAGAAGTGGAGCCGACCCGCCAGGAATGTTGTGAAATACTACATTCGAGATGTCAGGTTGCCTTTGGTTAGGATATGAAACGTTATAGACGTATATAATGTCCGTGCCGAGACGTACGGGACGACACGACCGGGATTCTGTAAAACATTACAAGCGAGGGTCTAGATGGGTTAGGTTAGGTTATACTTCGTTATAAACGTATATAAGGTTCCCACCGAGAAGTGGGGCCGACCAGCCAGGAATGTTGTGAAATACTACATGCGAGATGTTAGGTACCCTTAGGTTAGGATATATAACGTTATAGACGTATATAATGTCCGCACCGAGACGTACGGGCCGACACGACCGGGATTCTGCAAAACATTACAAGCGAGGTGCTAGATGGGTTAGGTTAGGTTATACTACGTTATAAACGTATATAATTTTCCCACCGAGAAGTGGGGCCGACCAGCCAGGAATGTTGTGAAATACTACATCCGTGATGTTAGGTTCCCTTAGGTTAGGATATATAACGTTATAGACGTATACAATGTCCGCACCGAGACGTACGAGACGACACGACCGGGATTTTGTAGAACATTACCAGCGAGGGTCTAGATGGGTTAGGTTAGGTTATACTACGTTATAAACGTATATAATGTTCCCACCGAGAAGTGGGGCCGACCAGCCAGGAATGTTGTGAAATACTACATCCGAGATGTTAGGTTCGCTTAGGTTAGGATATATAACGTTATAGACGTATATAATGTCCGCACCGAGACGTACGGGCCGACACGACCGGGATTCTGCAAAACATTACAAGCGAGGGGCTAGATGGGTTAGGTTAGGTTATATTACGATACAGACGTATATAATGTGGCCCACCGAGAAGTAGGGGCCGACCCGCCAGGAATGTTGGAAAATACTACATCGGAGCTGTTAAGTTGCCTTACGTTAGGATATATAACGATATAGACGTATATAATGTCCACACGGAGAAGTACGGGCCGACACAACCGGGATTTTGTAAAACATTACCAGCGAGGGTCTAGATGGGTTAGGTTTGGTTATATTACGATATAGACGTATATAATGTGCCCACCGAGAAGTAGGGGCCGACCCGCCAGGAATGTTGGAAAATACTACATCCGAGATGTTAGGTTGCCTTAGGTTAGGATATATAACGATATAGACGTATATAATGTCCCCACGGAGAAGTACGGGCCGACACGACCGGGATTTTGTAACACATTACCAGCGAGGGTCTAGATGGATTAGGTTAGGTTATATTACGTTATAGACGTAAATAATGTTCCCACCGAGAAGTGGAGCCGACCCGCCAGGAATGTTGTGAAATACTACATTCGAGATGTCAGGTTGCCTTTGGTTAGGATATGAAACGTTATAGACGTATATAATGTCCGTGCCGAGACGTACGGGACGACACGACCGGGATTCTGTAAAACATTACAAGCGAGGGTCTAGATGGGTTAGGTTAGGTTATACTTCGTTATAAACGTATATAAGGTTCCCACCGAGAAGTGGGGCCGACCAGCCAGGAATGTTGTGAAATACTACATGCGAGATGTTAGGTACCCTTAGGTTAGGATATATAACGTTATAGACGTATATAATGTCCGCACCGAGACGTACGGGCCGACACGACCGGGATTCTGCAAAACATTACAAGCGAGGTGCTAGATGGGTTAGGTTAGGTTATACTACGTTATAAACGTATATAATTTTCCCACCGAGAAGTGGGGCCGACCAGCCAGGAATGTTGTGAAATACTACATCCGTGATGTTAGGTTCCCTTAGGTTAGGATATATAACGTTATAGACGTATACAATGTCCGCACCGAGACGTACGAGACGACACGACCGGGATTTTGTAGAACATTACCAGCGAGGGTCTAGATGGGTTAGGTTAGGTTATACTACGTTATAAACGTATATAATGTTCCCACCGAGAAGTGGGGCCGACCAGCCAGGAATGTTGTGAAATACTACATCCGAGATGTTAGGTTCGCTTAGGTTAGCATATATAACGTTATAGACGTATATAATGTCCGCACCGAGACGTACGGGCCGACACGACAGGGATTCTGCAAAACATTACAAGCGAGGGGCTAGATGGGTTAGGTTAGGTTATATTACGATACAGACGTATATAATGTGGCCCACCGAGAAGTAGGGGCCGACCCGCCAGGAATGTTGGAAAATACTACATCGGAGCTGTTAAGTTGCCTTACGTTAGGATATATAACGATATAGACGTATATAATGTCCCCACGGAGAAGTACGGGCCGACACAACCGGGATTTTGTAAAACATTACCAGCGAGGGTCTAGATGGGTTAGGTTTGGTTATATTACGATATAGACGTATATAATGTGCCCACCGAGAAGTAGGGGCCGACCCGCCAGGAATGTTGGAAAATACTACATCCGAGATGTTAGGTTGCCTTAGGTTAGGATATATAACGATATAGACGTATATAATGTCCCCACGGAGAAGTACGGGCCGACACGACCGGGATTTTGTAACACATTACCAGCGAGGGTCTAGATGGATTAGGTTAGGTTATATTACGTTATAGACGTAAATAATGTTCCCACCGAGAAGTGGAGCCGACCCGCCAGGAATGTTGTGAAATACTACATTCGAGATGTCAGGTTGCCTTTGGTTAGGATATGAAACGTTATAGACGTATATAATGTCCGCGCCGAGACGTACGGGACGACACGACCGGGATTCTGTAAAACATTACAAGCGAGGGTCTAGATGGGTTAGGTTAGGTTATACTTCGTTATAAACGTATATAAGGTTCCCACCGAGAAGTGGGGCCGACCAGCCAGGAATGTTGTGAAATACTACATGCGAGATGTTAGGTACCCTTAGGTTAGGATATATAACGTTATAGACGTATATAATGTCCGCACCGAGACGTACGGGCCGACACGACCGGGATTCTGCAAAACATTACAAGCGAGGTGCTAGATGGGTTAGGTTAGGTTATACTACGTTATAAACGTATATAATTTTCCCACCGAGAAGTGGGGCCGACCAGCCAGGAATGTTGTGAAATACTACATCCGTGATGTTAGGTTCCCTTAGGTTAGGATATATAACGTTATAGACGTATACAATGTCCGCACCGAGACGTACGAGACGACACGACCGGGATTTTGTAGAACATTACCAGCGAGGGTCTAGATGGGTTAGGTTAGGTTATACTACGTTATAAACGTATATAATGTTCCCACCGAGAAGTGGGGCCGACCAGCCAGGAATGTTGTGAAATACTACATCCGAGATGTTAGGTTCGCTTAGGTTAGGATATATAACGTTATAGACGTATATAATGTCCGCACCGAGACGTACGGGCCGACACGACCGGGATTCTGCAAAACATTACAAGCGAGGGGCTAGATGGGTTAGGTTAGGTTATATTACGATACAGACGTATATAATGTGGCCCACCGAGAAGTAGGGGCCGACCCGCCAGGAATGTTGGAAAATACTACATCGGAGCTGTTAAGTTGCCTTACGTTAGGATATATAACGATATAGACGTATATAATGTCCACACGGAGAAGTACGGGCCGACACAACCGGGATTTTGTAAAACATTACCAGCGAGGGTCTAGATGGGTTAGGTTTGGTTATATTACGATATAGACGTATATAATGTGCCCACCGAGAAGTAGGGGCCGACCCGCCAGGAATGTTGGAAAATACTACATCCGAGATGTTAGGTTGCCTTAGGTTAGGATATATAACGATATAGACGTATATAATGTCCCCACGGAGAAGTACGGGCCGACACGACCGGGATTTTGTAACACATTACCAGCGAGGGTCTAGATGGATTAGGTTAGGTTATATTACGTTATAGACGTAAATAATGTTCCCACCGAGAAGTGGAGCCGACCCGCCAGGAATGTTGTGAAATACTACATTCGAGATGTCAGGTTGCCTTTGGTTAGGATATGAAACGTTATAGACGTATATAATGTCCGTGCCGAGACGTACGGGACGACACGACCGGGATTCTGCAAAACATTACAAGCGAGGGGCTAGATGGGTTAGGTTAGGTTATATTACGATACAGACGTATATAATGTGGCCCACCGAGAAGTAGGGGCCGACCCGCCAGGAATGTTGGAAAATACTACATCGGAGCTGTTAAGTTGCCTTACGTTAGGATATATAACGATATAGACGTATATAATGTCCCCACGGAGAAGTACGGGCCGACACAACCGGGATTTTGTAAAACATTACCAGCGAGGGTCTAGATGGGTTAGGTTTGGTTATATTACGATATAGACGTATATAATGTGCCCACCGAGAAGTAGGGGCCGACCCGCCAGGAATGTTGGAAAATACTACATCCGAGATGTTAGGTTGCCTTAGGTTAGGATATATCACGATATAGACGTATATAATGTCCCCACGGAGAAGTACGGGCCGACACGACCGGGATTTTGTAAAACATTACCAGCGAGGGTCTAGATGGATTAGGTTAGGTTATATTACGTTATAGACGTAAATAATGTTCCCACCGAGAAGTGGGACCGACCCGCCAGGAATGTTGTGAAATACTACATTCGAGATGTTAGGTTGCCTTTGGCTAGGATATAAAACGTTATAGACGTATATAATGTCCGCGCCGAGACGTACGGGACGACACGACCGTGATTCTGTAAAACATTACAAGCGAGGGTCTAGAAGGGTTAGGTTAGGTTATACTACGTTATAAACGTATATAATTTTCCCACCGAGAAGTGGGGCCGACCAGCCAGGAATGTTGTGAAATACTACATCCGTGATGTTAGGTTCCCTTAGGTTAGGATATATAACGTTATAGACGTATATAATGTCCCCACGGAGAAGTACGGGCCGACACGACCGGGAATTTGTAAAACATTACCAGCGAGGGTCTAGATGGATTAGGTTAGGTTATATTACGTTATAGACGTAGATAATGTTCCCACCGAGAAGTGGGGCCGACCCGCCAGGAATGTTGTGAAATACTACATTCGAGATGTTAGGTTGCCTTTGGTTAGGATATATAACGTAATAGACGTATATAATGCCCGCACCGAGACGTACGGGACGACACGACCGGGATTGTGTAAAACATTACAAGCGAGGGTCTAGATGGGTTAGGTTAAGTTATACTTCGTTATAAACGTATATAATGTTCCAACCGAGAAGTGGGGCCGACCAGCCAGGAATGTTGTGAAATACTACATCCGAGATGTTAGGTTCGCTTAGGTTAGGATATATAACGTTATAGACGTATATAATGTCCGCACCGAGACGTACGGGCCGACACGACCGGGATTCTGCAAAACATTACAAGCGAGGGGCTAGATGGGTTAGGTTAGGTTATACTACGTTATAAACGTATATAATTTTCCCACCGAGATGTGGTGCCGACCGGCCACGAATGTTGTGAAATACTACATCCGTGATGTTAGGTTCCCTTAGGTTAGGATATATAACGTTATAGACGTATATAATGTCCGCACCGAGACGTACGAGACGACACGACCGGGATTCTGTAAAACATTACCAGCGAGGGTCTAGATGGGTTAGGTTAGGTTATATTACGATATAGACGTATATAATGTGCCCACCGAGAAGTAGGGACTGACCCGCCAGGAATGTTGGAAAATACTACATCCGAGATGTTAAGTTGCCTTAGGTTAGGATATATAAAATTATAGACATATATAATGTCCCCACGGAAAAGTACGGGCCGACAAGACTGGGATTTTGTAAAACATAACCAGCGAGGGGCTAGATGGGTTAGGTTAGGTTATATTACGTTATAAACGTATATAATGTTCCCACCGAGAAGTGGGGCCGACCAGCCAGGAATGTTGTGAAATACTACATCCGAGATGTTAGGTTCGCTTAGGTTAGCATATATAACGTTATAGACGTATATAATGTCCGCACCGAGACGTACGGGCCGACACGACCGGGATTTTGTAAAACATTACCAGCGAGGGTCTAGATGGATTAGGTTAGGTTATATTACGTTATAGACGTAGATAATGTTCCCACCGAGAAGTGGGGCCGACCCGCCAGGAATGTTGTGAAATACTACATTCGAGATGTTAGGTTGCCTTTGGTTAGGATATATAACGTAATAGACGTATATAATGCCCGCACCGAGACGTACGGGACGACACGACCGGGATTGTGTAAAACATTACAAGCGAGGGTCTAGATGGGTTAGGTTAAGTTATACTTCGTTATAAACGTATATAATGTTCCAACCGAGAAGTGGGGCCGACCAGCCAGGAATGTTGTGAAATACTACATCCGAGATGTTAGGTTCGCTTAGGTTAGGATATATAACGTTATAGACGTATATAATGTCCGCACCGAGACGTACGGGCCGACACGACCGGGATTCTGCAAAACATTACAAGCGAGGGGCTAGATGGGTTAGGTTAGGTTATACTACGTTATAAACGTATATAATTTTCCCACCGAGATGTGGTGCCGACCAGCCACGAATGTTGTGAAATACTACATCCGTGATGTTAGGTTCCCTTAGGTTAGGATATATAACGTTATAGACGTATATAATGTCCGCACCGAGACGTACGAGACGACACGACCGGGATTCTGTAAAACATTACCAGCGAGGGTCTAGATGGGTTAGGTTAGGTTATATTACGATATAGACGTATATAATGTGCCCACCGAGAAGTAGGGACTGACCCGCCAGGAATGTTGGAAAATACTACATCCGAGATGTTAAGTTGCCTTAGGTTAGGATATATAAAATTATAGACATATATAATGTCCCCACGGAAAAGTACGGGCCGACAAGACTGGGATTTTGTAAAACATAACCAGCGAGGGGCTAGATGGGTTAGGTTAGGTTATATTACGTTATAAACGTATATAATGTTCCCACCGAGAAGTGGGGCCGACCAGCCAGGAATGTTGTGAAATACTACATCCGAGATGTTAGGTTCGCTTAGGTTAGCATATATAACGTTATAGACGTATATAATGTCCGCACCGAGACGTACGGGCCGACACGACAGGGATTCTGCAAAACATTACAAGCGAGGGGCTAGATGGGTTAGGTTAGGTTATATTACGATACAGACGTATATAATGTGGCCCACCGAGAAGTAGGGGCCGACCCGCCAGGAATGTTGGAAAATACTACATCGGAGCTGTTAAGTTGCCTTACGTTAGGATATATAACGATATAGACGTATATAATGTCCCCACGGAGAAGTACGGGCCGACACAACCGGGATTTTGTAAAACATTACCAGCGAGGGTCTAGATGGGTTAGGTTTGGTTATATTACGATATAGACGTATATAATGTGCCCACCGAGAAGTAGGGGCCGACCCGCCAGGAATGTTGGAAAATACTACATCCGAGATGTTAGGTTGCCTTATGTTAGGATATATAACGATATAGACGTATATAATGTCCCCACGGAGAAGTACGGGCCGACACGACCGGGATTTTGTAAAACATTACCAGCGAGGGTCTAGATGGATTAGGTTAGGTTATATTACGTTATAGACGTAAATAATGTTCCCACCGAGAAGTGGAGCCGATCCGCCAGGAATGTTGTGAAATACTACATTCGAAATGTCAGGTTGCCTTTGGTTAGGATATGAAACGTTATAGACGTATATAATGTCCGTGCCGAGACGTACGGGACGACACGACCGGGATTCTGTAAAACATTACAAGCGAGGGTCTAGATGGGTTAGGTTAGGTTATACTTCGTTATAAACGTATATAAGGTTCCCACCGAGAAGTGGGGCCGACCAGCCAGGAATGTTGTGAAATACTACATGCGAGATGTTAGGTACCCTTAGGTTAGGATATATAACGTTATAGACGTATATAATGTCCGCACCGAGACGTACGGGCCGACACGACCGGGATTCTGCAAAACATTACAAGCGAGGTGCTAGATGGGTTAGGTTAGGTTATACTACGTTATAAACGTATATAATTTTCCCACCGAGAAGTGGGGCCGACCAGCCAGGAATGTTGTGAAATACTACATCCGTGATGTTAGGTTCCCTTAGGTTAGGATATATAACGTTATAGACGTATACAATGTACGCACCGAGACGTACGAGACGACACGACCGGGATTTTGTAGAACATTACCAGCGAGGGTCTAGATGGGTTAGGTTAGGTTATACTACGTTATAAACGTATATAATTTTCCCACCGAGAAGTGGGGCCGACCAGCCAGGAATGTTGTAAAATACTACATCCGTGATGTTAGGTTCCCTTAGGTTAGGATATATAACGTTATAGACGTATATAATGTCCGCACCGAGACGTACGAGACGACACGACCGGGATTTTGTAGAACATTACCAGCGAGGGTCTAGATGGGTTAGGTTTGGTTATATTACGATATAGACGTATATAATGTGCCCACCTAGAAGTAGGGACCGACCCGCCAGGTATGTTGGAAAATACTACATCCGAGATGTTAGGTTGCCTTAGGTTAGGATATATCACGATATAGACGTATATAATGTCCCCACGGAGAAGTACGGTCCGACACGACCGGGATTTTGTAAAACATTACCAGCGAGGGTCTAGATGGATTAGGTTTGGTTATATTACGTTATAGACGTAAATAATGTTCCCACCGAGAAGTGGGACCGACCCGCCAGGAATGTTGTGAAATACTACACTCGAGATGTTAGGTTGCCTTTGGCTAGGATATAAAACGTTATAGACGTATATAATGTCCGCGCCGAGACGTACGGGACGACACGACCGTGATTCTGTAAAACATTACAAGCGAGGGTCTAGATGGGTTAGGTTAGGTTATACTTCGTTATAAACGTATATAATGTTCCCACCGAGAAGTGGGGCCGACCAGCCAGGAATGTTGTGAAATACTACATGCGAGATGTTAGGTACCCTTAGGTTAGGATATATAACGTTATAGACGTATATAATGTCCGCACGGAGACGTACGGGCCGACACGACCGGGATTCTGCAAAACATTACAAGCGAGGGGCTAGATGGGTTAGGTTAGGTTATACTACGTTATAAACGTATATAATTTTCCCACCGAGAAGTGGGTCCGACCAGCCAGGAATGTTGTGAAATACTACATCCGTGATGTTAGGTTCCCTTAGGTTAGGATATATAACGTTATAGACGTATATAATGTCCCCACGGAGAAGTACGGGCCGACACGACCGGGATTTTGTAAAACATTACCAGCGAGGGTCTAGATGGGTTAGGTTTGGTTATATTACGATATAGACGTATATAATGTGCCCACCTAGAAGTAGGGGCCGACCCGCCAGGAATGTTGGAAAATACTACATCCGAGATGTTAGGTTGCCTTAGGTTAGGATATATAACGATATAGACGTATATAATGTCCCCACGGAGAAGTACGGGCCGACACGACCGGGATTTTGTAAAACATTACCAGCGAGGGTCTAGATGGATTAGGTTAGGTTATATTACGTTATAGACGTAAATAATGTTCCCACCGAGAAGTGGGACCGACCCGCCAGGAATGTTGTGAAATACTACATTCGAGATGTTAGGTTGCCTTTGGCTAGGATATAAAACGTTATAGACGTATATAATGTCCGCGCCGAGACGTACGGGACGACACGACCGGGATTCTGTAAAACATTACAAGCGAGGGTCTAGATGGGTTAGGTTAGGTTATACTTCGTTATAAACGTATATAATGTTCCCACCGAGAAGTGGGGCCGACCAGCCAGGAATGTTGTGAAATACTACATCCGTGATGTTAGGTTCCCTTAGGTTAGGATATATAACGTTATAGACGTATATAATGTCCCCACGGAGAAGTACGGGCCGACACGACCGGGATTTTGTAAAACATTACCAGCGAGGGTCTAGATGGATTAGGTTAGGTTATATTACGTTATAGACGTAGATAATGTTCCCACCGAGAAGTGGGGCCGACCCGCCAGGAATGTTGTGAAATACTACATTCGAGATGTTAGGTTGCCTTTGGTTAGGATATATAACGTAATAGACGTATATAATGCCCGCACCGAGACGTACGGGACGACACGACCGGGATTGTGTAAAACATTACAAGCGAGGGTCTAGATGGGTTAGGTTAAGTTATACTTCGTTATAAACGTATATAATGTTCCAACCGAGAAGTGGGGCCGACCAGCCAGGAATGTTGTGAAATACTACATCCGAGATGTTAGGTTCGCTTAGGTTAGGATATATAACGTTATAGACGTATATAATGTCCGCACCGAGACGTACGGGCCGACACGACCGGGATTCTGCAAAACATTACAAGCGAGGGGCTAGATGGGTTAGGTTAGGTTATACTACGTTATAAACGTATATAATTTTCCCACCGAGATGTGGTGCCGACCAGCCACGAATGTTGTGAAATACTACATCCGTGATGTTAGGTTCCCTTAGGTTAGGATATATTACGTTATAGACGTATATAATGTCCGCACCGAGACGTACGAGACGACACGACCGGGATTCTGTAAAACATTACCAGCGAGGGTCTAGATGGGTTAGGTTAGGTTATATTACGATATAGACGTATATAATGTGCCCACCGAGAAGTAGGGACTGACCCGCCAGGAATGTTGGAAAATACTACATCCGAGATGTTAAGTTGCCTTAGGTTAGGATATATAAAATTATAGACATATATAATGTCCCCACGGAAAAGTACGTGCCGACAAGACTGGGATTTTGTAAAACATAACCAGCGAGGGGCTAGATGGGTTAGGTTAGGTTATATTACGTTATAAACGTATATAATGTTCCCACCGAGAAGTGGGGCCGACCAGCCAGGAATGTTGTGAAATACTACATCCGAGATGTTAGGTTCGCTTAGGTTAGCATATATAACGTTATAGACGTATATAATGTCCGCACCGAGACGTACGGGCCGACACGACAGGGATTCTGCAAAACATTACAAGCGAGGGGCTAGATGGGTTAGGTTAGGTTATATTACGATACAGACGTATATAATGTGCCCACCGAGAAGTAGGGGCCGACCCGCCAGGAATGTTGGAAAATACTACATCGGAGCTGTTAAGTTGCCTTACGTTAGGATATATAACGATATAGACGTATATAATGTCCCCACGGAGAAGTACGGGCCGACACGACCGGGATTTTGTAAAACATTACCAGCGAGGGTCTAGATGGGTTAGGTTTGGTTATATTACGATATAGACGTATATAATGTGCCCACCGAGAAGTAGGGGCCGACCCGCCAGGAATGTTGGAAAATACTACATCCGAGATGTTAGGTTGCCTTAGGTTAGGATATATAACGATATAGACGTATATAATGTCCCCACGGAGAAGTACGGGCCGACACGACCGGGATTTTGTAAAACATTACCAGCGAGGGTCTAGATGGATTAGGTTAGGTTATATTACGTTATAGACGTAAATAATGTTCCCACCGAGAAGTGGAGCCGACCCGCCAGGAATGTTGTGAAATACTACATTCGAGATGTTAGGTTGCCTTTGGTTAGGATATGAAACGTTATAGACGTATATAATGTCCGCGCCGAGACGTACGGGACGACACGACCGGGATTCTGTAAAACATTACAAGCGAGGGTCTAGATGGGTTAGGTTAGGTTATACTTCGTTATAAACGTATATAAGGTTCCCACCGAGAAGTGGGGCCGACCAGCCAGGAATGTTGTGAAATACTACATGCGAGATGTTAGGTACCCTTAGGTTAGGATATATAACGTTATAGACGTATATAATGTCCGCACCGAGACGTACGGGCCGACACGACCGGGATTCTGCAAAACATTACAAGCGAGGTGCTAGATGGGTTAGGTTAGGTTATGCTACGTTATAAACGTATATAATTTTCCCACCGAGAAGTGGGGCCGACCAGCCAGGAATGTTGTGAAATACTACATCCGTGATGTTAGGTTCCCTTAGGTTAGGATATATAACGTTATAGACGTATATAATGTCCGCACCGAGACGTACGGGCCGACACGACCGGGATTCTGCAAAACATTACAAGCGAGGGGCTAGATGGGTTAGGTTAGGTTATACTACGTTATAAACGTATATAATTTTCCCACCGAGATGTGGTGCCGACCAGCCACGAATGTTGTGAAATACTACATCCGTGATGTTAGGTTCCCTTAGGTTAGGATATATTACGTTATAGACGTATATAATGTCCGCACCGAGACGTACGAGACGACACGACCGGGATTCTGTAAAACATTACCAGCGAGGGTCTAGATGGGTTAGGTTAGGTTATATTACGATATAGACGTATATAATGTGCCCACCGAGAAGTAGGGACTGACCCGCCAGGAATGTTGGAAAATACTACATCCGAGATGTTAAGTTGCCTTAGGTTAGGATATATAAAATTATAGACATATATAATGTCCCCACGGAAAAGTACGTGCCGACAAGACTGGGATTTTGTAAAACATAACCAGCGAGGGGCTAGATGGGTTAGGTTAGGTTATATTACGTTATAAACGTATATAATGTTCCCACCGAGAAGTGGGGCCGACCAGCCAGGAATGTTGTGAAATACTACATCCGAGATGTTAGGTTCGCTTAGGTTAGCATATATAACGTTATAGACGTATATAATGTCCGCACCGAGACGTACGGGCCGACACGACAGGGATTCTGCAAAACATTACAAGCGAGGGGCTAGATGGGTTAGGTTAGGTTATATTACGATACAGACGTATATAATGTGCCCACCGAGAAGTAGGGGCCGACCCGCCAGGAATGTTGGAAAATACTACATCGGAGCTGTTAAGTTGCCTTACGTTAGGATATATAACGATATAGACGTATATAATGTCCCCACGGAGAAGTACGGGCCGACACGACCGGGATTTTGTAAAACATTACCAGCGAGGGTCTAGATGGGTTAGGTTTGGTTATATTACGATATAGACGTATATAATGTGCCCACCGAGAAGTAGGGGCCGACCCGCCAGGAATGTTGGAAAATACTACATCCGAGATGTTAGGTTGCCTTAGGTTAGGATATATAACGATATAGACGTATATAATGTCCCCACGGAGAAGTACGGGCCGACACGACCGGGATTTTGTAAAACATTACCAGCGAGGGTCTAGATGGATTAGGTTAGGTTATATTACGTTATAGACGTAAATAATGTTCCCACCGAGAAGTGGAGCCGACCCGCCAGGAATGTTGTGAAATACTACATTCGAGATGTTAGGTTGCCTTTGGTTAGGATATGAAACGTTATAGACGTATATAATGTCCGCGCCGAGACGTACGGGACGACACGACCGGGATTCTGTAAAACATTACAAGCGAGGGTCTAGATGGGTTAGGTTAGGTTATACTTCGTTATAAACGTATATAAGGTTCCCACCGAGAAGTGGGGCCGACCAGCCAGGAATGTTGTGAAATACTACATGCGAGATGTTAGGTACCCTTAGGTTAGGATATATAACGTTATAGACGTATATAATGTCCGCACCGAGACGTACGGGCCGACACGACCGGGATTCTGCAAAACATTACAAGCGAGGTGCTAGATGGGTTAGGTTAGGTTATGCTACGTTATAAACGTATATAATTTTCCCACCGAGAAGTGGGGCCGACCAGCCAGGAATGTTGTGAAATACTACATCCGTGATGTTAGGTTCCCTTAGGTTAGGATATATAACGTTATAGACGTATATAATGTCCGCACCGAGACGTACGAGACGACACGACCGGGACTTTGTAGAACATTACCAGCGAGGGTCTAGATGGGTTAGGTTAGGTTATACTACGTTATAAACGTATATAATTTTCCCACCGAGAAGTGGGGCCGACCAGCCAGGAATGTTGTGAAATACTACATCCGTGACGTTAGGTTCCCTTAGGTTAGGATATATAACGTTATAGACGTATATAATGTCCGCACCGAGACGTACGAGACGACACGACCGGGATTTTGTAGAACATTACCGGCGAGGGTCTAGATGGGTTAGGTTAGGTTATATTACGATATAGACGTATATAATGTTCCCACCAAGAAGTAGCGGCCGCCCCGCCAGGAATGTTGGAAAATACTACATCCGAGATGTTAGGTTCCCTTAGGTTAGGATATATAACGTTATAGACGTATATAATGTCCCCACGGAGAAGTACGGGCCGACACGACCGGGATTTTGTAAAACATTACCAGCGAGGGTCTAGATGGATTAGGTTAGGTTATATTACGTTATAGACGTAAATAATGTTCCCACCGAGAAGTGGGGCCGACCCGCAAGGAATGTTGTGAAATACTACATTCGAGATGTTAGGTTGCCTTTGGTTAGGATATATAACGTTATAGACGTATATAATGTCCGCACCGAGACGTACGGGACGACACGACCGGGATTCTGTAAAACATTACAAGCGAGGCTCTAGATGGGTTAGGTTAAGTTATACTTAGTTATAAACGTATATAATGTTCCCACCGAGAAGTGGGGCCGACCAGCCAGGAATGTTGTGAAATACTACATCCGAGATGTTAGGTTCGCTTAGGTTAGGATATATAACGTTATAGACGTATATAATGTCCGCACCGAGACGTACGGGCCGACACGACCGGGATTCTGCAAAACATTACAAGCGAGGGGCTAGATGGGTTAGGTTAGGTTATATTACGATATAGACGTATATAATGTGCCCACCGAGAAGTAGGGGCCGCCCCGCCAGGAATGTTGGAAAATACTACATCCGAGATGTTAAGTTGCCTTAGGTTAGGATATATAAAATTATAGACATATATAATGTCCCCACGGAAAAGTACGTGCCGACAAGACTGGGATTTTGTAAAACATAACCAGCGAGGGGCTAGATGGGTTAGGTTAGGTTATATTACGTTATAAACGTATATAATGTTCCCACCGAGAAGTGGGGCCGACCAGCCAGGAATGTTGTGAAATACTACATCCGAGATGTTAGGTTCGCTTAGGTTAGCATATATAACGTTATAGACGTATATAATGTCCGCACCGAGACGTACGGGCCGACACGACAGGGATTCTGCAAAACATTACAAGCGAGGGGCTAGA
Source organism: Xylocopa violacea (assembly GCA_963969225.1). NCBI lineage: Eukaryota > Metazoa > Arthropoda > Insecta > Hymenoptera > Apidae > Xylocopa > Xylocopa violacea. Next base: position 724,333 of record CAXAJV010001090.1, read on the forward strand.
TGGGTTAGGTTAGGTTATATTACGATACAGACGTATATAATGTGCCCACCGAGAAGTAGGGGCCGACCCGCCAGGAATGTTGGAAAATACTACATCGGAGCTGTTAAGTTGCCTTACGTTAGGATATATAACGATATAGACGTATATAATGTCCCCACGGAGAAGTACGGGCCGACACGACCGGGATTTTGTAAAACATTACCAGCGAGGGTCTAGATGGGTTAGGTTTGGTTATATTACGATATAGACGTATATAATGTGCCCACCGAGAAGTAGGGGCCGACCCGCCAGGAATGTTGGAAAATACTACATCCGAGATGTTAGGTTGCCTTAGGTTAGGATATATAACGATATAGACGTATATAATGTCCCCACGGAGAAGTACGGGCCGACACGACCGGGATTTTGTAAAACATTACCAGCGAGGGTCTAGATGGATTAGGTTAGGTTATATTACGTTATAGACGTAAATAATGTTCCCACCGAGAAGTGGAGCCGACCCGCCAGGAATGTTGTGAAATACTACATTCGAGATGTTAGGTTGCCTTTGGTTAGGATATGAAACGTTATAGACGTATATAATGTCCGCGCCGAGACGTACGGGACGACACGACCGGGATTCTGTAAAACATTACAAGCGAGGGTCTAGATGGGTTAGGTTAGGTTATACTTCGTTATAAACGTATATAAGGTTCCCACCGAGAAGTGGGGCCGACCAGCCAGGAATGTTGTGAAATACTACATGCGAGATGTTAGGTACCCTTAGGTTAGGATATATAACGTTATAGACGTATATAATGTCCGCACCGAGACGTACGGGCCGACACGACCGGGATTCTGCAAAACATTACAAGCGAGGTGCTAGATGGGTTAGGTTAGGTTATGCTACGTTATAAACGTATATAATTTTCCCACCGAGAAGTGGGGCCGACCAGCCAGGAATGTTGTGAAATACTACATCCGTGATGTTAGGTTCCCTTAGGTTAGGATATATAACGTTATAGACGTATATAATGTCCGCACCGAGACGTACGGGCCGACACGACCGGGATTCTGCAAAACATTACAAGCGAGGGGCTAGATGGGTTAGGTTAGGTTATACTACGTTATAAACGTATATAATTTTCCCACCGAGATGTGGTGCCGACCAGCCACGAATGTTGTGAAATACTACATCCGTGATGTTAGGTTCCCTTAGGTTAGGATATATTACGTTATAGACGTATATAATGTCCGCACCGAGACGTACGAGACGACACGACCGGGATTCTGTAAAACATTACCAGCGAGGGTCTAGATGGGTTAGGTTAGGTTATATTACGATATAGACGTATATAATGTGCCCACCGAGAAGTAGGGACTGACCCGCCAGGAATGTTGGAAAATACTACATCCGAGATGTTAAGTTGCCTTAGGTTAGGATATATAAAATTATAGACATATATAATGTCCCCACGGAAAAGTACGTGCCGACAAGACTGGGATTTTGTAAAACATAACCAGCGAGGGGCTAGATGGGTTAGGTTAGGTTATATTACGTTATAAACGTATATAATGTTCCCACCGAGAAGTGGGGCCGACCAGCCAGGAATGTTGTGAAATACTACATCCGAGATGTTAGGTTCGCTTAGGTTAGCATATATAACGTTATAGACGTATATAATGTCCGCACCGAGACGTACGGGCCGACACGACAGGGATTCTGCAAAACATTACAAGCGAGGGGCTAGATGGGTTAGGTTAGGTTATATTACGATACAGACGTATATAATGTGCCCACCGAGAAGTAGGGGCCGACCCGCCAGGAATGTTGGAAAATACTACATCGGAGCTGTTAAGTTGCCTTACGTTAGGATATATAACGATATAGACGTATATAATGTCCCCACGGAGAAGTACGGGCCGACACGACCGGGATTTTGTAAAACATTACCAGCGAGGGTCTAGATGGGTTAGGTTTGGTTATATTACGATATAGACGTATATAATGTGCCCACCGAGAAGTAGGGGCCGACCCGCCAGGAATGTTGGAAAATACTACATCCGAGATGTTAGGTTGCCTTAGGTTAGGATATATAACGATATAGACGTATATAATGTCCCCACGGAGAAGTACGGGCCGACACGACCGGGATTTTGTAAAACATTACCAGCGAGGGTCTAGATGGATTAGGTTAGGTTATATTACGTTATAGACGTAAATAATGTTCCCACCGAGAAGTGGAGCCGACCCGCCAGGAATGTTGTGAAATACTACATTCGAGATGTTAGGTTGCCTTTGGTTAGGATATGAAACGTTATAGACGTATATAATGTCCGCGCCGAGACGTACGGGACGACACGACCGGGATTCTGTAAAACATTACAAGCGAGGGTCTAGATGGGTTAGGTTAGGTTATACTTCGTTATAAACGTATATAAGGTTCCCACCGAGAAGTGGGGCCGACCAGCCAGGAATGTTGTGAAATACTACATGCGAGATGTTAGGTACCCTTAGGTTAGGATATATAACGTTATAGACGTATATAATGTCCGCACCGAGACGTACGGGCCGACACGACCGGGATTCTGCAAAACATTACAAGCGAGGTGCTAGATGGGTTAGGTTAGGTTATGCTACGTTATAAACGTATATAATTTTCCCACCGAGAAGTGGGGCCGACCAGCCAGGAATGTTGTGAAATACTACATCCGTGATGTTAGGTTCCCTTAGGTTGGGATATATAACGTTATAGACGTATATAATGTCCGCACCGAGACGTACGAGACGACACGACCGGGACTTTGTAGAACATTACCAGCGAGGGTCTAGATGGGTTAGGTTAGGTTATACTACGTTATAAACGTATATAATTTTCCCACCGAGAAGTGGGGCCGACCAGCCAGGAATGTTGTGAAATACTACATCCGTGACGTTAGGTTCCCTTAGGTTAGGATATATAACGTTATAGACGTATATAATGTCCGCACCGAGACGTACGAGACGACACGACCGGGATTTTGTAGAACATTACCGGCGAGGGTCTAGATGGGTTAGGTTAGGTTATATTACGATATAGACGTATATAATGTTCCCACCAAGAAGTAGCGGCCGCCCCGCCAGGAATGTTGGAAAATACTACATCCGAGATGTTAGGTTCCCTTAGGTTAGGATATATAACGTTATAGACGTATATAATGTCCCCACGGAGAAGTACGGGCCGACACGACCGGGATTTTGTAAAACATTACCAGCGAGGGTCTAGATGGATTAGGTTAGGTTATATTACGTTATAGACGTAAATAATGTTCCCACCGAGAAGTGGGGCCGACCCGCAAGGAATGTTGTGAAATACTACATTCGAGATGTTAGGTTGCCTTTGGTTAGGATATATAACGTTATAGACGTATATAATGTCCGCACCGAGACGTACGGGACGACACGACCGGGATTCTGTAAAACATTACAAGCGAGGCTCTAGATGGGTTAGGTTAAGTTATACTTAGTTATAAACGTATATAATGTTCCCACCGAGAAGTGGGGCCGACCAGCCAGGAATGTTGTGAAATACTACATCCGAGATGTTAGGTTCGCTTAGGTTAGGATATATAACGTTATAGACGTATATAATGTCCGCACCGAGACGTACGGGCCGACACGACCGGGATTCTGCAAAACATTACAAGCGAGGGGCTAGATGGGTTAGGTTAGGTTATATTACGATATAGACGTATATAATGTGCCCACCGAGAAGTAGGGGCCGCCCCGCCAGGAATGTTGGAAAATACTACATCCGAGATGTTAGGTTCCCTTAGGTTAGGATATATAACGTTATAGAAGTATATAATGTCCCCACGGAGAAGTACGGGCCGACACGACCGGGATTTCGTAAAACATTACCAGCGAGGGTATAGATGGATTAGGTTAGGTTATATTACGTTATAGAAGTAAATAATGTTCCCACCGAGAAGTGGGACCGACCCGCCAGGAATGTTGTGAAATACTACATTCGAGATGTTAGGTTGCCTTTGGCTAGGATATAAAACGTTATAGACGTATATAATGTCCGTGCCGAGACGTACGGGACGACACGACCGGGATTCTGTAAAACATTACAAGCGAGGGTCTAGATGGGTTAGGTTAGGTTATACTTCGTTATAAACGTATATAATGTTCCCACCGAGAAGTGGGGCCGACCAGCCAGGAATGTTGTGAAATACTACATCCGTGATGTTAGGTTCCCTTAGGTTAGGATATATAACGTTATAGACGTATATAATGTCCCCACGGAGAAGTACGGGCCGACACGACCGGGATTTTGTAAAACATTACCAGCGAGGGTCTAGATGGATTAGGTTAGGTTATATTACGTTATAGACGTAGATAATGTTCCCACCGAGAAGTGGGGCCGACCCGCCAGGAATGTTGTGAAATACTACATTCGAGATGTTAGGTTGCCTTTGGTTAGGATATATAACGTAATAGACGTATATAATGCCCGCACCGAGACGTACGGGACGACACGACCGGGATTGTGTAAAACATTACCAGCGAGGGTCTAGATGGATTAGGTTAGGTTATATTACGTTATAGACGTAGATAATGTTCCCACCGAGAAGTGGGGCCGACCAGCCAGGAATGTTGTGAAATACTACATCCGAGATGTTAGGTTCGCTTAGGTTAGCATATATAACGTTATAGACGTATATAATGTCCGCACCGAGACGTACGGTCCGACACGACAGGGATTCTGCAAAACATTACAAGCGAGGGGCTAGATGGGTTAGGTTAGGTTATATTACGATACAGACGTATATAATGTGCCCACCGAGAAGTAGGGGCCGACCCGCCAGGAATGTTGGAAAATACTACATCGGAGCTGTTAAGTTGCCTTACGTTAGGATATATAACGATATAGACGTATATAATGTCCCCACGGAGAAGTACGGGCCGACACGACCGGGATTTTGTAAAACATTACCAGCGAGGGTCTAGATGGGTTACGTTTGGTTATATTACGATATAGACGTATATAATGTGCCCACCGAGAAGTAGGGGCCGACCCGCCAGGAATGTTGGAAAATACTACATCCGAGATGTTAGGTTGCCTTAGGTTAGGATATATAACGATATAGACGTATATAATGTCCCCACGGAGAAGTACGGGCCGACACGACCGGGATTTTGTAAAACATTACCAGCGAGGGTCTAGATGGATTAGGTTAGGTTATATTACGTTGTAGACGTAAATAATGTTCCCACCGAGAAGTGGAGCCGACCCGCCAGGAATGTTGTGAAATACTACATCCGTGATGTTAGGTTCCCTTAGGTTAGGATATATAACGTTATAGACGTATATAATGTCCGCACCGAGACGTACGAGACGACACGACCGGGATTTTGTAGAACATTACCAGCGAGGGTCTAGATGGGTTAGGTTAGGTTATACTACGTTATAAACGTATATAATTTTCCCACCGAGAAGTGGGGCCGACCAGCCAGGAATGTTGTGAAATACTACATCCGTGACGTTAGGTTTCCTTAGGTTAGGATATATAACGTTATAGACGTATATAATGTCCGCACCGAGACGTACGAGACGACACGACCGGGATTCTGCAAAACATTACAAGCGAGGGGCTAGATGTGTTAGGTTAGGTTATATTACGATACAGACGTATATAATGTGCCCACCGAGAAGTAGGGGCCGACCCGCCAGGAATGTTGGAAAATACTACATCCGAGATGTTAGGTTGCCTTAGGTTAGGATATATAACGATATAGACGTATATAATGTCCCCACGGAGAAGTACGGGCCGACACGACCGGGATTTTGTAAAACATTACCAGCGAGGGTCTAGATGGATTAGGTTAGGTTATATTACGTTATAGACGTAAATAATGTTCCCACCGAGAAGTGGGACCGACCCGCCAGGAATGTTGTGAAATACTACATGCGAGATGTTAGGTACCCTTAGGTTAGGATATATAACGTTATAGACGTATATAATGTCCGCACCGAGACGTACGGGCCGACACGACCGGGATTCTGCAAAACATTACAAGCGAGGTGCTAGATGGGTTAGGTTACGTTATGCTACGTTATAAACGTATATAATTTTCCCACCGAGAAGTGGGGCCGACCAGCCAGGAATGTTGTGAAATACAACATCCGTGATGTTAGGTTCCCTTAGGTTAGGATATATAACGTTATAGACGTATATAATGTCCGCACCGAGACGTACGAGACGACACGACCGGGATTTTGTAGAACATTACCAGCGAGGGTCGAGATGGGTTAGGTTAGGTTATACTACGTTATAAACGTATATAATTTTCCCACCGAGAAGTGGGGCCGACCAGCCAGGAATGTTGTGAAATACTACATCCGTGACGTTAGGTTCCCTTAGGTTAGGATATATAACGTTATAGACGTATATAATGTCCGCACCGAGACGTACGAGAGGACACGACCGGGATTTTGTAGAACATTACCAGCGAGGGTCTAGATGGGTTAGGTTAGGTTATATTACGATATAGACGTATATAATGTTCCCACCGAGAAGTGGGGCCGACCCGCAAGGAATGTTGTGAAATACTACATTCGAGATGTTAGGTTGCCTTTGGTTAGGATATATAACGTTATGGACGTATATAATGTCCGCACCGAGACGTACGGGACGACACGACCGGGATTCTGTAAAACATTACAAGCGAGGCTCTAGATGGGTTAGGTTAAGTTATACTTAGTTATAAACGTATATAATGTTCCCACCGAGAAGTGGGGCCGACCAGCCAGGAATGTTGTGAAATACTACATCCGAGATGTTAGGTTCGCTTAGGTTAGGATATATAACGTTATAGACGTATATAATGTCCGCACCGAGACGTACGGGCCGACACGACCGGGATTTTGCAAAACATTACAAGCGAGGGGCTAGATGGGTTAGGTTAGGTTATATTACGATATAGACGTATATAATGTGCCCACCGAGAAGTAGGGGCCGCCCCGCCAGGAATGTTGGAAAATACTACATCCGAGATGTTAGGTTCCCTTAGGTTAGGATATATAACGTTATAGAAGTATATAATGTCCCCACGGAGAAGTACGGGCCGACACGACCGGGATTTCGTAAAACATTACCAGCGAGGGTATAGATGGATTAGGTTAGGTTATATTACGTTATAGAAGTAAATAATGTTCCCACCGAGAAGTGGGACCGACCCGCCAGGAATGTTGTGAAATACTACATTCGAGATGTTAGGTTGCCTTTGGCTAGGATATAAAACGTTATAGACGTATATAATGTCCGTGCCGAGACGTACGGGACGACACGACCGGGATTCTGTAAAACATTACAAGCGAGGGTCTAGATGGGTTAGGTTAGGTTATACTTCGTTATAAACGTATATAATGTTCCCACCGAGAAGTGGGGCCGACCAGCCAGGAATGTTGTGAAATACTACATCCGTGATGTTAGGTTCCCTTAGGTTAGGATATATAACGTTATAGACGTATATAATGTCCCCACGGAGAAGTACGGGCCGACACGACCGGGATTTTGTAAAACATTACCAGCGAGGGTCTAGATGGATTAGGTTAGGTTATATTACGTTATAGACGTAGATAATGTTCCCACCGAGAAGTGGGGCCGACCCGCCAGGAATGTTGTGAAATACTACATTCGAGATGTTAGGTTGCCTTTGGTTAGGATATATAACGTAATAGACGTATATAATGCCCGCACCGAGACGTACGGGACGACACGACCGGGATTGTGTAAAACATTACAAGCGAGGGTCTAGATGGGTTAGGTTAAGTTATACTTCGTTATAAACGTATATAATGTTCCAACCGAGAAGTGGGGCCGACCAGCCAGGAATGTTGTGAAATACTACATCCGAGATGTTAGGTTCGCTTAGGTTAGGATATATAACGTTATAGACGTATATAATGTCCGCACCGAGACGTACGGGCCGACACGACCGGGATTCTGCAAAACATTACAAGCGAGGGGCTAGATGGGTTAGGTTAGGTTATACTACGTTATAAACGTATATAATTTTCCCACCGAGATGTGGTGCCGACCAGCCACGAATGTTGTGAAATACTACATCCGTGATGTTAGGTTCCCTTAGGTTAGGATATATTACGTTATAGACGTATATAATGTCCGCACCGAGACGTACGAGACGACACGACCGGGATTTTGTAGAACATTACCAGCGAGGGTCTAGATGGGTTAGGTTAGGTTATACTACGTTATAAACGTATATAATTTTCCCACCGAGAAGTGGGGCCGACCAGCCAGGAATGTTGTGAAATACTACATCCGTGACGTTAGGTTCCCTTAGGTTAGGATATATAACGTTATAGACGTATATAATGTCCGCACCGAGACGTACGAGACGACACGACCGGGATTCTGCAAAACATTACAAGCGAGGGGCTAGATGGGTTAGGTTAGGTTATATTACGATACAGACGTATATAATGTGCCCACCGAGAAGTAGGGGCCGACCCGCCAGGAATGTTGGAAAATACTACATCCGAGATGTTAGGTTGCCTTAGGTTAGGATATATAACGATATAGACGTATATAATGTCCCCACGGAGAAGTACGGGCCGACACGACCGGGATTTTGTAAAACATTACCAGCGAGGGTCTAGATGGATTAGGTTAGGTTATATTACGTTATAGACGTAAATAATGTTCCCACCGAGAAGTGGGACCGACCCGCCAGGAATGTTGTGAAATACTACATGCGAGATGTTAGGTACCCTTAGGTTAGGATATATAACGTTATAGACGTATATAATGTCCGCACCGAGACGTACGGGCCGACACGACCGGGATTCTGCAAAACATTACAAGCGAGGTGCTAGATGGGTTAGGTTAGGTTATGCTACGTTATAAACGTATATAATTTTCCCACCGAGAAGTGGGGCCGACCAGCCAGGAATGTTGTGAAATACAACATCCGTGATGTTAGGTTCCCTTAGGTTAGGATATATAACGTTATAGACGTATATAATGTCCGCACCGAGACGTACGAGACGACACGACCGGGATTTTGTAGAACATTACCAGCGACGGTCTAGATGGGTTAGGTTAGGTTATACTACGTTATAAACGTATATAATTTTCCCACCGAGAAGTGGGGCCGACCAGCCAGGAATGTTGTGAAATACTACATCCGTGACGTTAGGTTCCCTTAGGTTAGGATATATAACGTTATAGACGTATATAATGTCCGCACCGAGACGTACGAGAGGACACGACCGGGATTTTGTAGAACATTACCAGCGAGGGTCTAGATGGGTTAGGTTAGGTTATATTACGATATAGACGTATATAATGTTCCCACCAAGATGTAGCGGCCGCCCCGCCAGGAATGTTGGAAAATACTACATCCGAGATGTTAGGTTCCCTTAGGTTAGGATATATAACGTTATAGACGTATATAATGTCCCCACGGAGAAGTACGGGCCGACACGACCGGGATTTTGTAAAACATTACCAGCGAGGGTCTAGATGGATTAGGTTAGGTTATATTACGTTATAGACGTAAATAATGTTCCCACCGAGAAGTGGGGCCGACCCGCAAGGAATGTTGTGAAATACTACATTCGAGATGTTAGGTTGCCTTTGGTTAGGATATATAACGTTATGGACGTATATAATGTCCGCACCGAGACGTACGGGACGACACGACCGGGATTCTGTAAAACATTACAAGCGAGGCTCTAGATGGGTTAGGTTAAGTTATACTTCGTTATAAACGTATATAATGTTCCAACCGAGAAGTGGGGCCGACCAGCCAGGAATGTTGTGAAATACTACATCCGAGATGTTAGGTTCGCTTAGGTTAGGATATATAACGTTATAGACGTATATAATGTCCGCACCGAGACGTACGGGCCGACACGACCGGGATTCTGCAAAACATTACAAGCGAGGGGCTAGATGGGTTAGGTTAGGTTATACTACGTTATAAACGTATATAATTTTCCCACCGAGATGTGGTGCCGACCAGCCACGAATGTTGTGAAATACTACATCCGTGATGTTAGGTTCCCTTAGGTTAGGATATATTACGTTATAGACGTATATAATGTCCGCACCGAGACGTACGAGACGACACGACCGGGATTCTGTAAAACATTACCAGCGAGGGTCTAGATGGGTTAGGTTAGGTTATATTACGATATAGACGTATATAATGTGCCCACCGAGAAGTAGGGACTGACCCGCCAGGAATGTTGGAAAATACTACATCCGAGATGTTAAGTTGCCTTAGGTTAGGATATATAAAATTATAGACACATATAATGTCTCCACGGAAAAGTACGGGCCGACAAGACTGGGATTTTGTAAAACATAACCAGCGAGGGGCTAGATGGGTTAGGTTAGGTTATATTACGTTATAAACGTATATAATGTTCCCACCGAGAAGTGGGGCCGACCAGCCAGGAATGTTGTGAAATACTACATCCGAGATGTTAGGTTCGCTTAGGTTAGCATATATAACGTTATAGACGTATATAATGTCCGCACCGAGACGTACGGGCCGACACGACAGGGATTCTGCAAAACATTACAAGCGAGGGGCTAGATGGGTTAGGTTAGGTTATATTACGATACAGACGTATATAATGTGCCCACCGAGAAGTAGGGGCCGACCCGCCAGGAATGTTGGAAAATACTACATCGGAGCTGTTAAGTTGCCTTACGTTAGGATATATAACGATATAGACGTATATAATGTCCCCACGGAGAAGTACGGGCCGACACGACCGGGATTTTGTAAAACATTACCAGCGAGGGTCTAGATGGGTTACGTTTGGTTATATTACGATATAGACGTATATAATGTGCCCACCGAGAAGTAGGGGCCGACCCGCCAGGAATGTTGGAAAATACTACATCCGAGATGTTAGGTTGCCTTAGGTTAGGATATATAACGATATAGACGTATATAATGTCCCCACGGAGAAGTACGGGCCGACACAACCGGGATTTTGTAAAACATTACCAGCGAGGGTCTAGATGGATTAGGTTAGGTTATATTACGTTATAGACGTAAATAATGTTCCCACCGAGAAGTGGGACCGACCCGCCAGGAATGTTGTGAAATACTACATTCGAGATGTTAGGTTGCCTTTGGCTAGGATATAAAACGTTATAGACGTATATAATGTCCGCGCCGAGACGTACGGGACGACACGACCGGGATTCTGTAAAACATTACAAGCGAGGGTCTAGATGGGTTAGGTTAGGTTATACTTCGTTATAAACGTATATAAGGTTCCCACCGAGAAGTGGGGCCGACCAGCCAGGAATGTTGTGAAATACTACATGCGAGATGTTAGGTACCCTTAGGTTAGGATATATAACGTTATAGACGTATATAATGTCCGCACCGAGACGTACGGGCCGACACGACCGGGATTCTGCAAAACATTACAAGCGAGGGGCTAGATGGGTTAGGTTAGGTTATATTACGATATAGACGTATATAATGTGCCCACCGAGAAGTAGGGGCCGCCCCGCCAGGAATGTTGGAAAATACTACATCCGAGATGTAAGGTTCCCTTAGGTTAGGATATATAACGTTATAGAAGTATATAATGTCCCCACGGAGAAGTACGGGCCGACACGACCGGGATTTCGTAAAACATTACCAGCGAGGGTATAGATGGATTAGGTTAGGTTATATTACGTTATAGACGTAGATAATGTTCCCACCGAGAAGTGGGGCCGACCCGCCAGGAATGTTGTGAAATACTACATTCGAGATGTTAGGTTGCCTTTGGTTAGGATATATAACGTAATAGACGTATATAATGCCCGCACCGAGACGTACGGGTCGACACGACCGGGATTGTGTAAAACATTACAAGCGAGGGTCTAGATGGGTTAGGTTAAGTTATACTTCGTTATAAACGTATATAATGTTCCAACCGAGAAGTGGGGCCGACCAGCCAGGAATGTTGTGAAATACTACATCCGAGATGTTAGGTTCGCTTAGGTTAGGATATATAACGTTATAGACGTATATAATGTCCGCACCGAGACGTACGGGCCGACACGACCGGGATTCTGCAAAACATTACAAGCGAGGGGCTAGATGGGTTAGGTTAGGTTATACTACGTTATAAACGTATATAATTTTCCCACCGAGATGTGGTGCCGACCAGCCACGAATGTTGTGAAATACTACATCCGTGATGTTAGGTTCCCTTAGGTTAGGATATATTACGTTATAGACGTATATAATGTCCGCACCGAGACGTACGAGACGACACGACCGGGATTCTGTAAAACATTACAAGCGAGGGTCTAGATGGGTTAGGTTAAGTTATACTTCGTTATAAACGTATATAATGTTCCAACCGAGAAGTGGGGCCGACCAGCCAGGAATGTTGTGAAATACTACATCCGAGATGTTAGGTTCGCTTAGGTTAGGATATATAACGTTATAGACGTATATAATGTCCGCACCGAGACGTACGGGCCGACACGACCGGGATTCTGCAAAACATTACAAGCGAGGGGCTAGATGGGTTAGGTTAGGTTATACTACGTTATAAACGTATATAATTTTCCCACCGAGATGTGGTGCCGACCAGCCACGAATGTTGTGAAATACTACATCCGTGATGTTAGGTTCCCTTAGGTTAGGATATATTACGTTATAGACGTATATAATGTCCGCACCGAGACGTACGAGACGACACGACCGGGATTCTGTAAAACATTACCAGCGAGGGTCTAGATGGGTTAGGTTAGGTTATATTACGATATAGACGTATATAATGTGCCCACCGAGAAGTAGGGACTGACCCGCCAGGAATGTTGGAAAATACTACATCCGAGATGTTAAGTTGCCTTAGGTTAGGATATATAAAATTATAGACATATATAATGTCTCCACGGAAAAGTACGGGCCGACAAGACTGGGATTTTGTAAAACATAACCAGCGAGGGGCTAGATGGGTTAGGTTAGGTTATATTACGTTATAAACGTATCTAATGTTCCCACCGAGAAGTGGGGCCGACCAGCCAGGAATGTTGTGAAATACTACATCCGAGATGTTAGGTTCGCTTTGGTTAGCATATATAACGTTATAGACGTATATAATGTCCGCACCGAGACGTACGGGCCGACACGACAGGGATTCTGCAAAACATTACAAGCGAGGGGCTAGATGGGTTAGGTTAGGTTATATTACGATACAGACGTATATAATGTGCCCACCGAGAAGTAGGGGCCGACCCGCCAGGAATGTTGGAAAATACTACATCGGAGCTGTTAAGTTGCCTTACGTTAGGATATATAACGATATAGACGTATATAATGTCCCCACGGAGAAGTACGGGCCGACACGACCGGGATTTTGTAAAACATTACCAGCGAGGGTCTAGATGGGTTACGTTTGGTTATATTACGATATAGACGTATATAATGTGCCCACCGAGAAGTAGGGGCCGACCCGCCAGGAATGTTGGAAAATACTACATCCGAGATGTTAGGTTGCCTTAGGTTAGGATATATAACGATATAGACGTATATAATGTCTCCACGGAAAAGTACGGGCCGACAAGACTGGGATTTTGTAAAACATAACCAGCGAGGGGCTAGATGGGTTAGGTTAGGTTATATTACGTTATAAACGTATCTAATGTTCCCACCGAGAAGTGGGGCCGACCAGCCAGGAATGTTGTGAAATACTACATCCGAGATGTTAGGTTCGCTTTGGTTAGCATATATAACGTTATAGACGTATATAATGTCCGCACCGAGACGTACGGGCCGACACGACAGGGATTCTGCAAAACATTACAAGCGAGGGGCTAGATGGGTTAGGTTAGGTTATATTACGATACAGACGTATATAATGTGCCCACCGAGAAGTAGGGGCCGACCCGCCAGGAATGTTGGAAAATACTACATCGGAGCTGTTAAGTTGCCTTACGTTAGGATATATAACGATATAGACGTATATAATGTCCCCACGGAGAAGTACGGGCCGACACGACCGGGATTTTGTAAAACATTACCAGCGAGGGTCTAGATGGGTTACGTTTGGTTATATTACGATATAGACGTATATAATGTGCCCACCGAGAAGTAGGGGCCGACCCGCCAGGAATGTTGGAAAATACTACATCCGAGATGTTAGGTTGCCTTAGGTTAGGATATATAACGATATAGACGTATATAATGTCCCCACGGAGAAGTACGGGCCGACACGACCGGGATTTTGTAAAACATTACCAGCGAGGGTCTAGATGGATTAGGTTAGGTTATATTACGTTGTAGACGTAAATAATGTTCCCACCGAGAAGTGGAGCCGACCCGCCAGGAATGTTGTGAAATACTACATCCGTGATGTTAGGTTCCCTTAGGTTAGGATATATAACGTTATAGACGTATATAATGTCCGCACCGAGACGTACGAGACGACACGACCGGGATTTTGTAGAACATTACCAGCGAGGGTCTAGATGGGTTAGGTTAGGTTATACTACGTTATAAACGTATATAATTTTCCCACCGAGAAGTGGGGCCGACCAGCCAGGAATGTTGTGAAATACTACATCCGTGACGTTAGGTTCCCTTAGGTTAGGATATATAACGTTATAGACGTATATAATGTCCGCACCGAGACGTACGAGACGACACGACCGGGATTCTGCAAAACATTACAAGCGAGGGGCTAGATGGGTTAGGTTAGGTTATATTACGATACAGACGTATATAATGTGCCCACCGAGAAGTAGGGGCCGACCCGCCAGGAATGTTGGAAAATACTACATCGGAGCTGTTAAGTTGCCTTACGTTAGGATATATAACGATATAGACGTATATAATGTCCCCACGGAGAAGTACGGGCCGACACGACCGGGATTTTGTAAAACATTACCAGCGAGGGTCTAGATGGGTTAGGTTTGGTTATATTACGATATAGACGTATATAATGTGCCCACCGAGAAGTAGGGGCCGACCCGCCAGGAATGTTGGAAAATACTACATCCGAGATGTTAGGTTGCCTTAGGTTAGGATATATAACGATATAGACGTATATAATGTCCCCACGGAGAAGTACGGGCCGACACGACCGGGATTTTGTAAAACATTACCAGCGAGGGTCTAGATGGATTAGGTAAGGTTATATTACGTTATAGACGTAAATAATGTTCCCACCGAGAAGTGGGACCGACCCGCCAGGAATGTTGTGAAATACTACATTCGAGGTGTTAGGTTGCCTTTGGCTAGGATATAAAACGTTATAGACGTATATAATGTCCGCGCCGAGACGTACGGGACGACACGACCGGGATTCTGTAAAACATTACAAGCGAGGGTCTAGATGGGTTAGGTTAGGTTATACTTCGTTATAAACGTATGTAAGGTTCCCACCGAGAAGTGGGGCCGACCAGCCAGGAATGTTGTGAAATACTACATGCGAGATGTTAGGTACCCTTAGGTTAGGATATATAACGTTATAGACGTATATAATGTCCGCACCGAGACGTACGGGCCGACACGACCGGGATTCTGCAAAACATTACAAGCGAGGTGCTAGATGGATTAGGTTAGGTTATATTACGTTATAGAAGTAAATAATGTTCCCACCGAGAAGTGGGACCGACCCGCCAGGAATGTTGTGAAATACTACATTCGAGATGTTAGGTTGCCTTTGGCTAGGATATAAAACGTTATAGACGTATATAATGTCCGCGCCGAGACGTACGGGACGACACGACCGGGATTCTGTAAAACATTACAAGCGAGGTTCTAGATGGGTTAGGTTAGGTTATACTTCGTTATAAACGTATATAATGTTCCCACCGAGAAGTGGGGCCGACCAGCCAGGAATGTTGTGAAATACTACATCCGTGATGTTAGGTTCCCTTAGGTTAGGATATATAACGTTATAGACGTATATAATGTCCCCACGGAGAAGTACGGGCCGACACGACCGGGATTTTGTAAAACATTACCAGCGAGGGTCTAGATGGATTAGGTTAGGTTATATTACGTCATAGACGTAGATAATGTTCCCACCGAGAAGTGGGGCCGACCCGCCAGGAATGTTGTGAAATACTACATTCGAGATGTTAGGTTGCCTTTGGTTAGGATATATAACGTAATAGACGTATATAATGCCCGCACCGAGACGTACGGGACGACACGACCGGGATTGTGTAAAACATTACAAGCGAGGGTCTAGATGGGTTAGGTTAAGTTATACTTCGTTATAAACGTATATAATGTTCCAACCGAGATGTGGGGCCGACCAGCCAGGAATGTTGTGAAATACTACATCCGAGATGTTAGGTTCGCTTAGGTTAGGATATATAACGTTATAGACGTATATAATGTCCGCACCGAGACGTACGGGCCGACACGACCGGGATTCTGCAAAACATTACAAGCGAGGGGCTAGATGGGTTAGGTTAGGTTATACTACGTTATAAACGTATATAATTTTCCCACCGAGATGTGGTGCCGACCAGCCACGAATGTTGTGAAATACTACATCCGTGATGTTAGGTTCCCTTAGGTTAGGATATATAACGTTATAGACGTATATAATGTCCGCACCGAGACGTACGAGACGACACGACCGGGATTTTGCAGAACATTACCAGCGAGGGTCTAGATGGGTTAGGTTAGGTTATACTACGTTATAAACGTATATAATTTTCCCACCGAGAAGTGGGGCCGACCAGCCAGGAATGTTGTGAAATACTACATCCGTGACGTTAGGTTCCCTTAGGTTAGGATATATAACGTTATAGACGTATATAATGTCCGCACCGAGACGTACGAGACGACACGACCGGGATTTTGTAGAACATTACCAGCGAGGGTCTAGATGGGTTAGGTTAGGTTATATTACGATATAGACGTATATAATGTTCCCACCAAGAAGTAGCGGCCGCCCCGCCAGGAATGTTGGAAAATACTACATCCGAGATGTTAGGTTCCCTTAGGATAGGATATATAACGTTATAGACGTATATAATGTGCCCACGGAGAAGTACGGGCCGACACGACCGGGATTTTGTAAAACATTACCAGCGAGGGTCTAGATGGATTAGGTTAGGTTATATTACGTTATAGACGTAAATAATGTTCCCACCGAGAAGTGGGGCCGACCCGCAAGGAATGTTGTGAAATACTACATTCGAGATGTTAGGTTGCCTTTGGTTAGGATATATAACGTTATAGACGTATATAATGTCCGCACCGAGACGTACGGGACGACACGACCGGGATTCTGTAAAACATTACAAGCGAGGCTCTAGATGGGTTAGGTTAAGTTATACTTAGTTATAAACGTATATAACGTTCCCACCGAGAAGTGGGGCCGACCATCCAGGAATGTTGTGAAATACTACATCCGAGATGTTAGGTTCGCTTAGGTTAGCATATATAACGTTATAGACGTATATAATGTCCGCACCGAGACGTACGGGCCGACACGACAGGGATTCTGCAAAACATTACAAGCGAGGGGCTAGATGGGTTAGGTTAGGTTATATTACGATACAGACGTATATAATGTGCCCACCGAGAAGTAGGGGCCGACCCGCCAGGAATGTTGGAAAATACTACATCGGAGCTGTTAAGTTGCCTTACGTTAGGATATATAACGATATAGACGTATATAATGTCCCCACGGAGAAGTACGGGCCGACACGACCGTGATTTTGTAAAACATTACCAGCGAGGGTCTAGATGGGTTACGTTTGGTTATATTACGATATAGACGTATATAATGTGCCCACCGAGAAGTAGGGGCCGCCCCGCCAGGAATGTTGGAAAATACTACATCCGAGATGTTAGGTTCCCTTAGGTTAGGATATATAACGTTATAGACGTATATAATGTCCCCACGGAGAAGTACGGGCCGACACGACCGGGATTTTGTAAAACATTACCAGCGAGGGTATAGATGGATTAGGTTAGGTTATATTACGTTATAGAAGTAAATAATGTTCCCACCGAGAAGTGGGACCGACCCGCCAGGAATGTTGGAAAATACTACATCCGAGATGTTAAGTTGCCTTAGGTTAGGATATATAAAATTATAGACATATATAATGTCCCCACGGAAAAGTACGGGCCGACAAGACTGGGATTTTGTAAAACATAACCAGCGAGGGGCTAGATGGGTTAGGTTAGGTTATATTACGTTATAAACGTATATAATGTTCCCACCGAGAAGTGGGGCCGACCATCCAGGAATGTTGTGAAATACTACATCCGAGATGTTAGGTTCGCTTAGGTTAGCATATATAACGTTATAGACGTATATAATGTCCGCACCGAGACGTACGGGCCGACACGACAGGGATTCTGCAAAACATTACAAGCGAGGGGCTAGATGGGTTAGGTTAGGTTATATTACGATACAGACGTATATAATGTGCCCACCGAGAAGTAGGGGCCGACCCGCCAGGAATGTTGGAAAATACTACATCGGAGCTGTTAAGTTGCCTTACGTTAGGATATATAACGATATAGACGTATATAATGTCCCCACGGAGAAGTACGGGCCGACACGACCGTGATTTTGTAAAACATTACCAGCGAGGGTCTAGATGGGTTACGTTTGGTTATATTACGATATAGACGTATATAATGTGCCCACCGAGAAGTAGGGGCCGACCCGCCAGGAATGTTGGAAAATACTACATCCGAGATGTTAGGTTGCCTTAGGTTAGGATATATAACGATATAGACGTATATAATGTCCCCACGGAGAAGTACGGGCAGACACGACCGGGATTTTGTAAAACATTACCAGCGAGGGTCTAGATGGATTAGGTAAGGTTATATTACGTTATAGACGTAAATAATGTTCCCACCGAGAAGTGGGGCCGACCCGCAAGGAATGTTGTGAAATACTACATTCGAGATGTTAGGTTGCCTTTGGTTAGGATATATAACGTTATAGACGTATATAATGTCCGCACCGAGACGTACGGGACGACACGACCGGGATTCTGTAAAACATTACAAGCGAGGCTCTAGATGGGTTAGGTTAAGTTATACTTAGTTATAAACGTATATAATGTTCCCACCGAGAAGTGGGGCCGACCAGCCAGGAATGTTGTGAAATACTACATCCGAGATGTTAAGTTGCCTTAGGTTAGGATATATAAAATTATAGACATATATAATGTCCCCACGGAAAAGTACGGGCCGACAAGACTGGGATTTTGTAAAACATAACCAGCGAGGGGCTAGATGGGTTAGGTTAGGTTATATTACGTTATAAACGTATATAATGTTCCCACCGAGAAGTGGGGCCGACCATCCAGGAATGTTGTGAAATACTACATCCGAGATGTTAGGTTCGCTTAGGTTAGCATATATAACGTTATAGACGTATATAATGTCCGCACCGAGACGTACGGGCCGACACGACAGGGATTCTGCAAAACATTACAAGCGAGGGGCTAGATGGGTTAGGTTAGGTTATATTACGATACAGACGTATATAATGTGCCCACCGAGAAGTAGGGGCCGACCCGCCAGGAATGTTGGAAAATACTACATCGGAGCTGTTAAGTTGCCTTACGTTAGGATATATAACGATATAGACGTATATAATGTCCCCACGGAGAAGTACGGGCCGACACGACCGTGATTTTGTAAAACATTACCAGCGAGGGTCTAGATGGGTTACGTTTGGTTATATTACGATATAGACGTATATAATGTGCCCACCGAGAAGTAGGGGCCGACCCGCCAGGAATGTTGGAAAATACTACATCCGAGATGTTAGGTTGCCTTAGGTTAGGATATATAACGATATAGACGTATATAATGTCCCCACGGAGAAGTACGGGCAGACACGACCGGGATTTTGTAAAACATTACCAGCGAGGGTCTAGATGGATTAGGTAAGGTTATATTACGTTATAGACGTAAATAATGTTCCCACCGAGAAGTGGGGCCGACCCGCAAGGAATGTTGTGAAATACTACATTCGAGATGTTAGGTTGCCTTTGGTTAGGATATATAACGTTATAGACGTATATAATGTCCGCACCGAGACGTACGGGACGACACGACCGGGATTCTGTAAAACATTACAAGCGAGGCTCTAGATGGGTTAGGTTAAGTTATACTTAGTTATAAACGTATATAATGTTCCCACCGAGAAGTGGGGCCGACCAGCCAGGAATGTTGTGAAATACTACATCCGAGATGTTAGGTTCGCTTAGGTTAGGATATATAACGTTATAGACGTATATAATGTCCGCACCGAGACATACGGGCCGACACGACCGGGATTCTGCAAAACATTACAAGCGAGGGGCTAGATGGGTTAGGTTAGGTTATACTACGTTATAAACGTATATAATTTTCCCACCGAGATGTGGTGCCGACCAGCCACGAATGTTGTGAAATACTACATCCGAGATGTTAAGTTGCCTTAGGTTAGGATATATAAAATTATAGACATATATAATGTCCCCACGGAAAAGTACGGGCCGACAAGACTGGGATTTTGTAAAACATAACCAGCGAGGGGCTAGATGGGTTAGGTTAGGTTATATTACGTTATAAACGTATATAATGTTCCCACCGAGAAGTGGGGCCGACCAGCCAGGAATGTTGTGAAATACTACATCCGAGATGTTAGGTTCGCTTAGGTTAGCATATGTAACGTTATAGACGTATATAATGTCCGCACCGAGACGTACGGGCCGACACGACAGGGATTCTGCAAAAGATTACAAGCGAGGGGCTAGATGGGTTAGGTTAGGTTATATTACGATACAGACGTATATAATGTGCCCACCGAGAAGTAGGGGCCGACCCGCCAGGAATGTTGGAAAATACTACATCGGAGCTGTTAAGTTGCCTTACGTTAGGATATATAACGATATAGACGTATATAATGTCCCCACGGAGAAGTACGGGCCGACACGACCGGGATTTTGTAAAACATTACCAGCGAGGGTCTAGATGGGTTAGGTTTGGTTATATTACGATATAGACGTATATAATGTGCCCACCGAGAAGTAGGGGCCGACCCGCCAGGAATGTTGGAAAATACTACATCCGAGATGTTAGGTTGCCTTAGGTTAGGATATATAACGATATAGACGTATATAATGTCCCCACGGAGAAGTACGGGCCGACACGACCGGGATTTTGTAAAACATTACCAGCGAGGGTATAGATGGATTAGGTTAGGTTATATTACGTTATAGAAGTAAATAATGTTCCCACCGAGAAGTGGGACCGACCCGCCAGGAATGTTGTGAAATACTACATTCGAGATGTTAGGTTGCCTTTGGCTAGGATATAAAACGTTATAGACGTATATAATGTCCGCGCCGAGACGTACGGGACGACACGACCGGGATTCTGTAAAACATTACAAGCGAGGGTCTAGATGGGTTAGGTTAGGTTATACTTCGTTATAAACGTATATAATGTTCCCACCGAGAAGTGGGGCCGACCAGCCAGGAATGTTGTGAAATACTACATCCGTGATGTTAGGTTCCCTTAGGTTAGGATATATAACGTTATAGACGTATATAATGTCCCCACGGAGAAGTACGGGCCGACACGACCGGGATTTTGTAAAACATTACCAGCGAGGGTCTAGATGGATTAGGTTAGGTTATATTACGTCATAGACGTAGATAATGTTCCCACCGAGAAGTGGGGCCGACCCGCCAGGAATGTTGTGAAATACTACATTCGAGATGTTAGGTTGCCTTTGGTTAGGATATATAACGTAATAGACGTATATAATGCCCGCACCGAGACGTACGGGACGACACGACCGGGATTGTGTAAAACATTACAAGCGAGGGTCTAGATGGGTTAGGTTAAGTTATACTTCGTTATAAACGTATATAATGTTCCAACCGAGATGTGGGGCCGACCAGCCAGGAATGTTGTGAAATACTACATCCGAGATGTTAGGTTCGCTTAGGTTAGGATATATAACGTTATAGACGTATATAATGTCCGCACCGAGACGTACGGGCCGACACGACCGGGATTCTGCAAAACATTACAAGCGAGGGGCTAGATGGGTTAGGTTAGGTTATACTACGTTATAAACGTATATAATTTTCCCACCGAGATGTGGTGCCGACCAGCCACGAATGTTGTGAAATACTACATCCGTGATGTTAGGTTCCCTTAGGTTAGGATATATAACGTTATAGACGTATATAATGTCCGCACCGAGACGTACGAGACGACACGACCGGGATTTTGCAGAACATTACCAGCGAGGGTCTAGATGGGTTAGGTTAGGTTATACTACGTTATAAACGTATATAATTTTCCCACCGAGAAGTGGGGCCGACCAGCCAGGAATGTTGTGAAATACTACATCCGTGACGTTAGGTTCCCTTAGGTTAGGATATTTAACGTTATAGACGTATATAATGTCCGCACCGAGACGTACGAGACGACACGACCGGGATTTTGTAGAACATTACCAGCGAGGGTCTAGATGGGTTAGGTTAGGTTATATTACGATATAGACGTATATAATGTTCCCACCAAGAAGTAGCGGCCGCCCCGCCAGGAATGTTGGAAAATACTACATCCGAGATGTTAGGTTCCCTTAGGTTAGGATATATAACGTTATAGACGTATATAATGTGCCCACGGAGAAGTACGGGCCGACACGACCGGGATTTTGTAAAACATTACCAGCGAGGGTCTAGATGGATTAGGTTAGGTTATATTACGTTATAGACGTAAATAATGTTCCCACCGAGAAGTGGGGCCGACCCGCAAGGAATGTTGTGAAATACTACATTCGAGATGTTAGGTTGCCTTTGGTTAGGATATATAACGTTATAGACGTATATAATGTCCGCACCGAGACGTACGGGACGACACGACCGGGATTCTGTAAAACATTACAAGCGAGGCTCTAGATGGGTTAGGTTAAGTTATACTTAGTTATAAACGTATATAACGTTCCCACCGAGAAGTGGGGCCGACCAGCCAGGAATGTTGTGAAATACTACATCCGAGATGTTAGGTTCGCTTAGGTTAGGATATATAACGTTATAGACGTATATAATGTCCGCACCGAGACGTACGGGCCGACACGACCGGGATTCTGCAAAACATTACAAGCGAGGGGCTAGATGGGTTAGGTTAGGTTATATTACGATATAGACGTATATAATGTGCCCACCGAGAAGTAGGGGCCGCCCCGCCAGGAATGTTGGAAAATACTACATCCGAGATGTTAGGTTCCCTTAGGTTAGGATATATAACGTTATAGACGTATATAATGTCCCCACGGAGAAGTACGGGCCGACACGACCGGGATTTTGTAAAACATTACCAGCGAGGGTATAGATGGATTAGGTTAGGTTATATTACGTTATAGAAGTAAATAATGTTCCCACCGAGAAGTGGGACCGACCCGCCAGGAATGTTGGAAAATACTACATCCGAGATGTTAAGTTGCCTTAGGTTAGGATATATAAAATTATAGACATATATAATGTCCCCACGGAAAAGTACGGGCCGACAAGACTGGGATTTTGTAAAACATAACCAGCGAGGGGCTAGATGGGTTAGGTTAGGTTATATTACGTTATAAACGTATATAATGTTCCCACCGAGAAGTGGGGCCGACCAGCCAGGAATGTTGTGAAATACTACATCCGAGATGTTAGGTTCGCTTAGGTTAGCATATATAACGTTATAGACGTATATAATGTCCGCACCGAGACGTACGGGCCGACACGACAGGGATTCTGCAAAACATTACAAGCGAGGGGCTAGATGGGTTAGGTTAGGTTATATTACGATACAGACGTATATAATGTGCCCACCGAGAAGTAGGGGCCGACCCGCCAGGAATGTTGGAAAATACTACATCGGAGCTGTTAAGTTGCCTTACGTTAGGATATATAACGATATAGACGTATATAATGTCCCCACGGAGAAGTACGGGCCGACACGACCGTGATTTTGTAAAACATTACCAGCGAGGGTCTAGATGGGTTACGTTTGGTTATATTACGATATAGACGTATATAATGTGCCCACCGAGAAGTAGGGGCCGACCCGCCAGGAATGTTGGAAAATACTACATCCGAGATGTTAGGTTGCCTTAGGTTAGGATATATAACGATATAGACGTATATAATTTCCCCACGGAGAAGTACGGGCCGACACGACCGGGATTTTGTAAAACATTACCAGCGAGGATCTAGATGGATTAGGTAAGGTTATATTACGTTATAGACGTAAATAATGTTCCCACCGAGAAGTGGGGCCGACCCGCAAGGAATGTTGTGAAATACTACACTCGAGATGTTAGGTTGCCTTTGGTTAGGATATATAACGTTATAGACGTATATAATGTCCGCACCGAGACGTACGGGACGACACGACCGGGATTCTGTAAAACATTACAAGCGAGGCTCTAGATGGGTTAGGTTAAGTTATACTTAGTTATAAACGTATATAACGTTCCCACCGAGAAGTGGGGCCGACCAGCCAGGAATGTTGTGAAATACTACATCCGAGATGTTAGGTTCGCTTAGGTTAGGATATATAACGTTATAGACGTATATAATGTCCGCACCGAGACATACGGGCCGACACGACCGGGATTCTGCAAAACATTACAAGCGAGGGGCTAGATGGGTTAGGTTAGGTTATACTACGTTATAAACGTATATAATTTTCCCACCGAGATGTGGTGCCGACCAGCCACGAATGTTGTGAAATACTACATCCGAGATGTTAAGTTGCCTTAGGTTAGGATATATAAAATTATAGACATATATAATGTCCCCACGGAAAAGTACGGGCCGACAAGACTGGGATTTGGTAAAACATAACCAGCGAGGGGCTAGATGGGTTAGGTTAGGTTATATTACGTTATAAACGTATATAATGTTCCCACCGAGAAGTGGGGCCGACCAGCCAGGAATGTTGTGAAATACTACATCCGAGATGTTAGGTTCGCTTAGGTTAGCATATATAACGTTATAGACGTATATAATGTCCGCACCGAGACGTACGGGCCGACACGACAGGGATTCTGCAAAACATTACAAGCGAGGGGCTAGATGGGTTAGGTTAGGTTATATTACGATACAGACGTATATAATGTGCCCACCGAGAAGTAGGGGCCGACCCGCCAGGAATGTTGGAAAATACTACATCGGAGCTGTTAAGTTGCCTTACGTTAGGATATATAACGATATAGACGTATATAATGTCCCCACGGAGAAGTACGGGCCGACACGACCGGGATTTTGTAAAACATTACAAGCGAGGGGCTAGATGGGTTAGGTTAGGTTATACTACGTTATAAACGTATATAATTTTCCCACCGAGATGTGGTGCCGACCAGCCACGAATGTTGTGAAATACTACATCCGAGATGTTAAGTTGCCTTAGGTTAGGATATATAAAATTATAGACATATATAATGTCCCCACGGAAAAGTACGGGCCGACAAGACTGGGATTTTGTAAAACATAACCAGCGAGGGGCTAGATGGGTTAGGTTAGGTTATATTACGTTATAAACGTATATAATGTTCCCACCGAGAAGTGGGGCCGACCAGCCAGGAATGTTGTGAAATACTACATCCGAGATGTTAGGTTCGCTTAGGTTAGCATATATAACGTTATAGACGTATATAATGTCCGCACCGAGACGTACGGGCCGACACGACAGGGATTCTGCAAAACATTACAAGCGAGGGGCTAGATGGGTTAGGTTAGGTTATATTACGATACAGACGTATATAATGTGCCCACCGAGAAGTAGGGGCCGACCCGCCAGGAATGTTGGAAAATACTACATCGGAGCTGTTAAGTTGCCTTACGTTAGGATATATAACGATATAGACGTATATAATGTCCCCACGGAGAAGTACGGGCCGACACGACCGGGATTTTGTAAAACATTACCAGCGAGGGTCTAGATGGGTTAGGTTTGGTTATATTACGATATAGACGTATATAATGTGCCCACCGAGAAGTAGGGGCCGACCCGCCAGGAATGTTGGAAAATACTACATCCGAGATGTTAGGTTGCCTTAGGTTAGGATATATAACGATATAGACGTATATAATGTCCCCACGGAGAAGTACGGGCCGACACGACCGGGATTTTGTAAAACATTACCAGCGAGGGTCTAGATGGATTAGGTTAGGTTATATTACGTTGTAGACGTAAATAATGTTCCCACCGAGAAGTGGAGCCGACCCGCCAGGAATGTTGTGAAATACTACATCCGTGATGTTAGGTTCCCTTAGGTTAGGATATATAACGTTATAGACGTATATAATGTCCGCACCGAGACGTACGAGACGACACGACCGGGATTTTGTAGAACATTACCAGCGAGGGTCTAGATGGGTTAGGTTAGGTTATACTACGTTATAAACGTATATAATTTTCCCACCGAGAAGTGGGGCCGACCAGCCAGGAATGTTGTGAAATACTACATCCGTGACGTTAGGTTCCCTTAGGTTAGGATATATAACGTTATAGACGTATATAATGTCCGCACCGAGACGTACGAGACGACACGACCGGGATTTTGTAGAACATTACCAGCGAGGGACTAGATGGGTTAGGTTAGGTTATATTACGATATAGACGTATATAATGTGCCCACCGAGAAGTAGGGACTGACCCGCCAGGAATGTTGGAAAATACTACATCCGAGATGTTAAGTTGCCTTAGGTTAGGATATATAAAATTATAGACGTATATAATGTCCCCACGGAAAAGTACGGGCCGACAAGACTGGGATTTTGTAAAACATAACCAGCGAGGGGCTAGATGGGTTAGGTTAGGTTATATTACGTTATAGACGTAGATAATGTTCCCACCGAGAAGTGGGGCCGACCCGCCAGGAATGTTGTTAAATACTACATTCGAGATGTTAGGTTGCCTTTGGTTAGGATATATAACGTTATAGACGTATATAATGTCCGCACCGAGACGTACGAGACGACACGACCGGGATTCTGTAAAACATTACCAGCGAGGGACTAGATGGGTTAGGTTAGGTTATATTACGATATAGACGTATATAATGTGCCCACCGAGAAGTAGGGACTGACCCGCCAGGAATGTTGGAAAATACTACATCCGAGATGTTAAGTTGCCTTAGGTTAGGATATATAAAATTATAGACGTATATAATGTCCCCACGGAAAAGTACGGGCCGACAAGACTGGGATTTTGTAAAACATAACCAGCGAGGGGCTAGATGGGTTAGGTTAGGTTATATTACGTTATAAACGTATATAATGTTCCCACCGAGAAGTCGGGCCGACCAGCCAGGAATGTTGTGAAATACTACATCCGAGATGTTAGGTTGCCTTAGGTTAGGATATATAACGATATAGACGTATATAATGTCCCCACGGAGAAGTACGGGCCGACACGACCGGGATTTTGTAAAACATTACCAGCGAGGGTCTAGATGGATTAGGTTAGGTTATATTACGTCATAGACGTAGATAATGTTCCCACCGAGAAGTGGGGCCGACCCGCCAGGAATGTTGTGAAATACTACATTCGAGATGTTAGGTTGCCTTTGGTTAGGATATATAACGTAATAGACGTATATAATGCCCGCTCCGAGACGTACGGGACGACACGACCGGGATTGTGTAAAACATTACAAGCGAGGGTCTAGATGGGTTAGGTTAAGTTATACTTCGTTATAAACGTATATAATGTTCCAACCGAGATGTGGGGCCGACCAGCCAGGAATGTTGTGAAATACTACATCCGAGATGTTAGGTTCGCTTAGGTTAGGATATATAACGTTATAGACGTATATAATGTCCGCACCGAGACGTACGGGCCGACACGACCGGGATTCTGCAAAACATTACAAGTGAGGGGCTAGATGGGTTAGGTTAGGTTATACTACGTTATAAACGTATATAATTTTCCCACCGAGATGTGGTGCCGACCAGCCACGAATGTTGTGAAATACTACATCCGTGATGTTAGGTTCCCTTAGGTTAGGATATATTACGTTATAGACGTATATAATGTCCGCACCGAGACGTACGAGACGACACGACCGGGATTTTGCAGAACATTACCAGCGAGGGTCTAGATGGGTTAGGTTAGGTTATACTACGTTATAAACGTATATAATTTTCCCACCGAGAAGTGGGGCCGACCAGCCAGGAATGTTGTGAAATACTACATCCGTGACGTTAGGTTCCCTTAGGTTAGGATATATAACGTTATAGACGTATATAATGTCCGCACCGAGACGTACGAGACGACACGACCGGGATTTTGTAGAACATTACCAGCGAGGGTCTAGATGGGTTAGGTTAGGTTATATTACGATATAGACGTATATAATGTTCCCACCAAGAAGTAGCGGCCGCCCCGCCAGGAATGTTGTAAAATACTACATCCGAGATGTTAGGTTCCCTTAGGTTAGGATATATAACGTTATAGACGTATATAATGTGCCCACGGAGAAGTACGGGCCGACACGACCGGGATTTTGTAAAACATTACCAGCGAGGGTCTAGATGGATTAGGTTAGGTTATATTACGTTATAGACGTAAATAATGTTCCCACCGAGAAGTGGGGCCGACCCGCAAGGAATGTTGTGAAATACTACATTCGAGATGTTAGGTTGCCTTTGGTTAGGATATATAACGTTATAGACGTATATAATGTCCGCACCGAGACGTACGGGACGACACGACCGGGATTCTGTAAAACATTACAAGCGAGGCTCTAGATGGGTTAGGTTAAGTTATACTTAGTTATAAACGTATATAACGTTCCCACCGAGAAGTGGGGCCGACCAGCCAGGAATGTTGTGAAATACTACATCCGAGATGTTAGGTTCGCTTAGGTTAGGATATATAACGTTATAGACGTATATAATGTCCGCACCGAGACGTACGGGCCGACACGACCGGGATTCTGCAAAACATTACAAGCGAGGGGCTAGATGGGTTAGGTTAGGTTATATTACGATATAGACGTATATAATGTGCCCACCGAGAAGTAGGGGCCGCCCCGCCAGGAATGTTGGAAAATACTACATCCGAGATGTTAGGTTCCCTTAGGTTAGGATATATAACGTTATAGACGTATATAATGTCCCCACGGAGAAGTACGGGCCGACACGACCGGGATTTTGTAAAACATTACCAGCGAGGGTATAGATGGATTAGGTTAGGTTATATTACGTTATAGAAGTAAATAATGTTCCCACCGAGAAGTGGGACCGACCCGCCAGGAATGTTGGAAAATACTACATCCGAGATGTTAAGTTGCCTTAGGTTAGGATATATAAAATTATAGACATATATAATGTCCCCACGGAAAAGTACGGGCCGACAAGACTGGGATTTTGTAAAACATAACCAGCGAGGGGCTAGATGGGTTAGGTTAGGTTATATTACGTTATAAACGTATATAATGTTCCCACCGAGAAGTGGGGCCGACCATCCAGGAATGTTGTGAAATACTACATCCGAGATGTTAGGTTCGCTTAGGTTAGCATATATAACGTTATAGACGTATATAATGTCCGCACCGAGACGTACGGGCCGACACGACAGGGATTCTGCAAAACATTACAAGCGAGGGGCTAGATGGCTTAGGTTAGGTTATATTACGATACAGACGTATATAATGTGCCCACCGAGAAGTAGGGGCCGACCCGCCAGGAATGTTGGAAAATACTACATCGGAGCTGTTAAGTTGCCTTACGTTAGGATATATAACGATATAGACGTATATAATGTCCCCACGGAGAAGTACGGGCCGACACGACCGTGATTTTGTAAAACATTACCAGCGAGGGTCTAGATGGGTTACGTTTGGTTATATTACGATATAGACGTATATAATGTGCCCACCGAGAAGTAGGGGCCGACCCGCCAGGAATGTTGGAAAATACTACATCCGAGATGTTAGGTTGCCTTAGGTTAGGATATATAACGATATAGACGTATATAATGTCCCCACGGAGAAGTACGGGCCGACACGACCGGGATTTTGTAAAACATTACCAGCGAGGGTCTAGATGGATTAGGTAAGGTTATATTACGTTATAGACGTAAATAATGTTCCCACCGAGAAGTGGGGCCGACCCGCAAGGAATGTTGTGAAATACTACATTCGAGATGTTAGGTTGCCTTTGGTTAGGATATATAACGTTATAGACGTATATAATGTCCGCACCGAGACGTACGGGACGACACGACCGGGATTCTGTAAAACATTACAAGCGAGGCTCTAGATGGGTTAGGTTAAGTTATACTTAGTTATAAACGTATATAATGTTCCCACCGAGAAGTGGGGCCGACCAGCCAGGAATGTTGTGAAATACTACATCCGAGATGTTAGGTTCGCTTAGGTTAGGATATATAACGTTATAGACGTATATAATGTCCGCACCGAGACATACGGGCCGACACGACCGGGATTCTGCAAAACATTACAAGCGAGGGGCTAGATGGGTTAGGTTAGGTTATACTACGTTATAAACGTATATAATTTTCCCACCGAGATGTGGTGCCGACCAGCCACGAATGTTGTGAAATACTACATCCGAGATGTTAAGTTGCCTTAGGTTAGGATATATAAAATTATAGACATATATAATGTCCCCACGGAAAAGTACGGGCCGACAAGACTGGGATTTTGTAAAACATAACCAGCGAGGGGCTAGATGGGTTAGGTTAGGTTATATTACGTTATAAACGTATATAATGTTCCCACCGAGAAGTGGGGCCGACCAGCCAGGAATGTTGTGAAATACTACATCCGAGATGTTAGGTTCGCTTAGGTTAGCATATATAACGTTATAGACGTATATAATGTCCGCACCGAGACGTACGGGCCGACACGACAGGGATTCTGCAAAACATTACAAGCGAGGGGCTAGATGGGTTAGGTTAGGTTATATTACGATACAGACGTATATAATGTGCCCACCGAGAAGTAGGGGCCGACCCGCCAGGAATGTTGGAAAATACTACATCCGAGATGTTAGGTTGCCTTAGGTTAGGATATATAACGATATAGACGTATATAATGTCCCCACGGAGAAGTACGGGCCGACACGACCGGGATTTTGTAAAACATTACCAGCGAGGGTATAGATGGATTAGGTTAGGTTATATTACGTTATAGAAGTAAATAATGTTCCCACCGAGAAGTGGGACCGACCCGCCAGGAATGTTGTGAAATACTACATTCGAGATGTTAGGTTGCCTTTGGCTAGGATATAAAACGTTACAGACGTATATAATGTCCGCACCGAGACGTACGAGACGACACGACCGGGATTTTGCAGAACATTACCAGCGAGGGTCTAGATGGGTTAGGTTAGGTTATACTACGTTATAAACGTATATAATTTTCCCACCGAGAAGTGGGGCCGACCAGCCAGGAATGTTGTGAAATACTACATCCGTGACGTTAGGTTCCCTTAGGTTAGGATATATAACGTTATAGACGTATATAATGTCCGCACCGAGACGTACGAGACGACACGACCGGGATTTTGTAGAACATTACCAGCGAGGGTCTAGATGGGTTAGGTTAGGTTATATTACGATATAGACGTATATAATGTTCCCACCAAGAAGTAGCGGCCGCCCCGCCAGGAATGTTGTAAAATACTACATCCGAGATGTTAGGTTCCCTTAGGTTAGGATATATAACGTTATAGACGTATATAATGTGCCCACGGAGAAGTACGGGCCGACACGACCGGGATTTTGTAAAACATTACCAGCGAGGGTCTAGATGGATTAGGTTAGGTTATATTACGTTATAGACGTAAATAATGTTCCCACCGAGAAGTGGGGCCGACCCGCAAGGAATGTTGTGAAATACTACATTCGAGATGTTAGGTTGCCTTTGGTTAGGATATATAACGTTATAGACGTATATAATGTCCGCACCGAGACGTACGGGACGACACGACCGGGATTCTGTAAAACATTACAAGCGAGGCTCTAGATGGGTTAGGTTAAGTTATACTTAGTTATAAACGTATATAACGTTCCCACCGAGAAGTGGGGCCGACCAGCCAGGAATGTTGTGAAATACTACATCCGAGATGTTAGGTTCGCTTAGGTTAGGATATATAACGTTATAGACGTATATAATGTCCGCACCGAGACGTACGGGCCGACACGACCGGGATTCTGCAAAACATTACAAGCGAGGGGCTAGATGGGTTAGGTTAGGTTATATTACGATATAGACGTATATAATGTGCCCACCGAGAAGTAGGGGCCGCCCCGCCAGGAATGTTGGAAAATACTACATCCGAGATGTTAGGTTCCCTTAGGTTAGGATATATAACGTTATAGACGTATATAATGTCCCCACGGAGAAGTACGGGCCGACACGACCGGGATTTTGTAAAACATTACCAGCGAGGGTATAGATGGATTAGGTTAGGTTATATTACGTTATAGAAGTAAATAATGTTCCCACCGAGAAGTGGGACCGACCCGCCAGGAATGTTGGAAAATACTACATCCGAGATGTTAAGTTGCCTTAGGTTAGGATATATAAAATTATAGACATATATAATGTCCCCACGGAAAAGTACGGGCCGACAAGACTGGGATTTTGTAAAACATAACCAGCGAGGGGCTAGATGGGTTAGGTTAGGTTATATTACGTTATAAACGTATATAATGTTCCCACCGAGAAGTGGGGCCGACCATCCAGGAATGTTGTGAAATACTACATCCGAGATGTTAGGTTCGCTTAGGTTAGCATATATAACGTTATAGACGTATATAATGTCCGCACCGAGACGTACGGGCCGACACGACAGGGATTCTGCAAAACATTACAAGCGAGGGGCTAGAAGGCTTAGGTTAGGTTATATTACGATACAGACGTATATAATGTGCCCACCGAGAAGTAGGGGCCGACCCGCCAGGAATGTTGGAAAATACTACATCGGAGCTGTTAAGTTGCCTTACGTTAGGATATATAACGATATAGACGTATATAATGTCCCCACGGAGAAGTACGGGCCGACACGACCGTGATTTTGTAAAACATTACCAGCGAGGGTCTAGATGGGTTACGTTTGGTTATATTACGATATAGACGTATATAATGTGCCCACCGAGAAGTAGGGGCCGACCCGCCAGGAATGTTGGAAAATACTACATCCGAGATGTTAGGTTGCCTTAGGTTAGGATATATAACGATATAGACGTATATAATGTCCCCACGGAGAAGTACGGGCCGACACGACCGGGATTTTGTAAAACATTACCAGCGAGGGTCTAGATGGATTAGGTAAGGTTATATTACGTTATAGACGTAAATAATGTTCCCACCGAGAAGTGGGGCCGACCCGCAAGGAATGTTGTGAAATACTACATTCGAGATGTTAGGTTGCCTTTGGTTAGGATATATAACGTTATAGACGTATATAATGTCCGCACCGAGACGTACGGGACGACACGACCGGGATTCTGTAAAACATTACAAGCGAGGCTCTAGATGGGTTAGGTTAAGTTATACTTAGTTATAAACGTATATAATGTTCCCACCGAGAAGTGGGGCCGACCAGCCAGGAATGTTGTGAAATACTACATCCGAGATGTTAGGTTCGCTTAGGTTAGGATATATAACGTTATAGACGTATATAATGTCCGCACCGAGACATACGGGCCGACACGACCGGGATTCTGCAAAACATTACAAGCGAGGGGCTAGATGGGTTAGGTTAGGTTATACTACGTTATAAACGTATATAATTTTCCCACCGAGATGTGGTGCCGACCAGCCACGAATGTTGTGAAATACAACATCCGAGATGTTAAGTTGCCTTAGGTTAGGATATATAAAATTATAGACATATATAATGTCCCCACGGAAAAGTACGGGCCGACAAGACTGGGATTTTGTAAAACATAACCAGCGAGGGGCTAGATGGGTTAGGTTAGGTTATATTACGTTATAAACGTATATAATGTTCCCACCGAGAAGTGGGGCCGACCAGCCAGGAATGTTGTGAAATACTACATCCGAGATGTTAGGTTCGCTTAGGTTAGCATATATAACGTTATAGACGTATATAATGTCCGCACCGAGACGTACGGGCCGACACGACAGGGATTCTGCAAAACATTACAAGCGAGGGGCTAGATGGGTTAGGTTAGGTTATATTACGATACAGACGTATATAATGTGCCCACCGAGAAGTAGGGGCCGACCCGCCAGGAATGTTGGAAAATACTACATCGGAGCTGTTAAGTTGCCTTACGTTAGGATATATAACGATATAGACGTATATAATGTCCCCACGGAGAAGTACGGGCCGACACGACCGGGATTTTGTAAAACATTACCAGCGAGGGTCTAGATGGGTTAGGTTTGGTTATATTACGATATAGACGTATATAATGTGCCCACCGAGAAGTAGGGGCCGACCCGCCAGGAATGTTGGAAAATACTACATCCGAGATGTTAGGTTGCCTTAGGTTAGGATATATAACGATATAGACGTATATAATGTCCCCACGGAGAAGTACGGGCCGACACGACCGGGATTTTGTAAAACATTACCAGCGAGGGTATAGATGGATTAGGTTAGGTTATATTACGTTATAGAAGTAAATAATGTTCCCACCGAGAAG
This sequence comes from Xylocopa violacea, assembly GCA_963969225.1. Lineage (NCBI taxonomy): Eukaryota > Metazoa > Arthropoda > Insecta > Hymenoptera > Apidae > Xylocopa > Xylocopa violacea. The sequence goes on from CAXAJV010001090.1 coordinate 759,002, forward strand.
TGGGACCGACCCGCCAGGAATGTTGTGAAATACTACATTCGAGATGTTAGGTTGCCTTTGGCTAGGATATAAAACGTTACAGACGTATATAATGTCCGCGCCGAGACGTACGGGACGACACGACCGGGATTCTGTAAAACATTACAAGCGAGGGTCTAGATGGGTTAGGTTAGGTTATACTTCGTTATAAACGTATATAATGTTCCCACCGAGAAGTGGGGCCGACCAGCCAGGAATGTTGTGAAATACTACATCCGTGATGTTAGGTTCCCTTAGGTTAGGATATATAACGTTATAGACGTATATAATGTCCGCACCGAGACGTACGAGACGACACGACCGGGATTTTGCAGAACATTACCAGCGAGGGTCTAGATGGGTTAGGTTAGGTTATACTACGTTATAAACGTATATAATTTTCCCACCGAGAAGTGGGGCCGACCAGCCAGGAATGTTGTGAAATACTACATCCGTGACGTTAGGTTCCCTTAGGTTAGGATATATAACGTTATAGACGTATATAATGTCCGCACCGAGACGTACGAGACGACACGACCGGGATTTTGTAGAACATTACCAGCGAGGGTCTAGATGGGTTAGGTTAGGTTATATTACGATATAGACGTATATAATGTTCCCACCAAGAAGTAGCGGCCGCCCCGCCAGGAATGTTGGAAAATACTACATCCGAGATGTTAGGTTCCCTTAGGTTAGGATATATAACGTTATAGACGTATATAATGTGCCCACGGAGAAGTACGGGCCGACACGACCGGGATTTTGTAAAACATTACCAGCGAGGGTCTAGATGGATTAGGTTAGGTTATATTACGTTATAGACGTAAATAATGTTCCCACCGAGAAGTGGGGCCGACCCGCAAGGAATGTTGTGAAATACTACATTCGAGATGTTAGGTTGCCTTTGGTTAGGATATAGAACGTTATAGACGTATATAATGTCCGCACCGAGACGTACGGGACGACACGACCGGGATTCTGTAAAACATTACAAGCGAGGCTCTAGATGGGTTAGGTTAAGTTATACTTAGTTATAAACGTATATAACGTTCCCACCGAGAAGTGGGGCCGACCAGCCAGGAATGTTGTGAAATACTACATCCGAGATATTAGGTTCGCTTAGGTTAGGATATATAACGTTATAGACGTATATAATATCCGCACCGAGACGTACGGGCCGACACGACCGGGATTCTGCAAAACATTACAAGCGAGGGGCTAGATGGGTTAGGTTAGGTTATATTACGATATAGACGTATATAATGTGCCCACCGAGAAGTAGGGGCCGCCCCGCCAGGAATGTTGGAAAATACTACATCCGAGATGTTAGGTTCCCTTAGGTTAGGATATATAACGTTATAGACGTATATAATGTCCCCACGGAGAAGTACGGGCCGACACGACCGGGATTTTGTAAAACATTACCAGCGAGGGTATAGATGGATTAGGTTAGGTTATATTACGTTATAGAAGTAAATAATGTTCCCACCGAGAAGTGGGACCGACCCGCCAGGAATGTTGGAAAATACTACATCCGAGATGTTAAGTTGCCTTAGGTTAGGATATATAAAATTATAGACATATATAATGTCCCCACGGAAAAGTACGGGCCGACAAGACTGGGATTTTGTAAAACATAACCAGCGAGGGGCTAGATGGGTTAGGTTAGGTTATATTACGTTATAAACGTATATAATGTTCCCACCGAGAAGTGGGGCCGACCAGCCAGGAATGTTGTGAAATACTACATCCGAGATGTTAGGTTCGCTTAGGTTAGCATATATAACGTTATAGACGTATATAATGTCCGCACCGAGACGTACGGGCCGACACGACAGGGATTCTGCAAAACATTACAAGCGAGGGGCTAGATGGGTTAGGTTAGGTTATATTACGATACAGACATATATAATGTGCCCACCGAGAAGTAGGGGCCGACCCGCCAGGAATGTTGGAAAATACTACATCGGAGCTGTTAAGTTGCCTTACGTTAGGATATATAACGATATAGACGTATATAATGTCCCCACGGAGAAGTACGGGCCGACACGACCGTGATTTTGTAAAACATTACCAGCGAGGGTCTAGATGGGTTACGTTTGGTTATATTACGATATAGACGTATATAATGTGCCCACCGAGAAGTAGGGGCCGACCCGCCAGGAATGTTGGAAAATACTACATCCGAGATGTTAGGTTGCCTTAGGTTAGGATATATAACGATATAGACGTATATAATGTCCCCACGGAGAAGTACGGGCCGACACGACCGGGATTTTGTAAAACATTACCAGCGAGGGTCTAGATGGATTAGGTAAGGTTATATTACGTTATAGACGTAAATAATGTTCCCACCGAGAAGTGGGGCCGACCCGCAAGGAATGTTGTGAAATACTACACTCGAGATGTTAGGTTGCCTTTGGTTAGGATATATAACGTTATAGACGTATATAATGTCCGCACCGAGACGTACGGGACGACACGACCGGGATTCTGTAAAACATTACAAGCGAGGCTCTAGATGGGTTAGGTTAAGTTATACTTAGTTATAAACGTATATAATGTTCCCACCGAGAAGTGGGGCCGACCAGCCAGGAATGTTGTGAAATACTACATCCGAGATGTTAGGTTCGCTTAGGTTAGGATATATAACGTTATAGACGTATATAATGTCCGCACCGAGACATACGGGCCGACACGACCGGGATTCTGCAAAACATTACAAGCGAGGGGCTAGATGGGTTAGGTTAGGTTATACTACGTTATAAACGTATATAATTTTCCCACCGAGATGTGGTGCCGACCAGCCACGAATGTTGTGAAATACTACATCCGAGATGTTAAGTTGCCTTAGGTTAGGATATATAAAATTATAGACATATATAATGTCCCCACGGAAAAGTACGGGCCGACAAGACTGGGATTTTGTAAAACATAACCAGCGAGGGGCTAGATGGGTTAGGTTAGGTTATATTACGTTATAAACGTATATAATGTTCCCACCGAGAAGTGGGGCCGACCAGCCAGGAATGTTGTGAAATACTACATCCGAGATGTTAGGTTCGCTTAGGTTAGCATATATAACGTTATAGACGTATATAATGTCCGCACCGAGACGTACGGGCCGACACGACAGGGATTCTGCAAAACATTACAAGCGAGGGGCTAGATGGGTTAGGTTAGGTTATATTACGATACAGACGTATATAATGTGCCCACCGAGAAGTAGGGGCCGACCCGCCAGGAATGTTGGAAAATACTACATCGGAGCTGTTAAGTTGCCTTACGTTAGGATATATAACGATATAGACGTATATAATGTCCCCACGGAGAAGTACGGGCCGACACGACCGGGATTTTGTAAAGCATTACAAGCGAGGGGCTAGATGGGTTAGGTTAGGTTATACTACGTTATAAACGTATATAATTTTCCCACCGAGATGTGGTGCCGACCAGCCACGAATGTTGTGAAATACTACATCCGAGATGTTAAGTTGCCTTAGGTTAGGATATATAAAATTATAGACATATATAATGTCCCCACGGAAAAGTACGGGCCGACAAGACTGGGATTTTGTAAAACATAACCAGCGAGGGGCTAGATGGGTTAGGTTAGGTTATATTACGTTATAAACGTATATAATGTTCCCACCGAGAAGTGGGGCCGACCAGCCAGGAATGTTGTGAAATACTACATCCGAGATGTTAGGTTCGCTTAGGTTAGCATATATAACGTTATAGACGTATATAATGTCCGCACCGAGACGTACGGGCCGACACGACAGGGATTCTGCAAAACATTACAAGCGAGGGTCTAGATGGATTAGGTTAGGTTATATTACGTTGTAGACGTAAATAATGTTCCCACCGAGAAGTGGAGCCGACCCGCCAGGAATGTTGTGAAATACTACATCCGTGATGTTAGGTTCCCTTAGGTTAGGATATATAACGTTATAGACGTATATAATGTCCGCACCGAGACGTACGAGACGACACGACCGGGATTTTGTAGAACATTACCAGCGAGGGTCTAGATGGGTTAGGTTAGGTTATACTACGTTATAAACGTATATAATTTTCCCACCGAGAAGTGGGGCCGACCAGCCAGGAATGTTGTGAAATACTACATCCGTGACGTTAGGTTCCCTTAGGTTAGGATATATAACGTTATAGACGTATATAATGTCCGCACCGAGACGTACGAGACGACACGACCGGGATTTTGTAGAACATTACCAGCGAGGGACTAGATGGGTTAGGTTAGGTTATATTACGATATAGACGTATATAATGTGCCCACCGAGAAGTAGGGACTGACCCGCCAGGAATGTTGGAAAATACTACATCCGAGATGTTAAGTTGCCTTAGGTTAGGATATATAAAATTATAGACGTATATAATGTCCCCACGGAAAAGTACGGGCCGACAAGACTGGGATTTTGTAAAACATAACCAGCGAGGGGCTAGATGGGTTAGGTTAGGTTATATTACGTTATAGACGTAGATAATGTTCCCACCGAGAAGTGGGGCCGACCCGCCAGGAATGTTGTTAAATACTACATTCGAGATGTTAGGTTGCCTTTGGTTAGGATATATAACGTTATAGACGTATATAATGTCCGCACCGAGACGTACGAGACGACACGACCGGGATTCTGTAAAACATTACCAGCGAGGGACTAGATGGGTTAGGTTAGGTTATATTACGATATAGACGTATATAATGTGCCCACCGAGAAGTAGGGACTGACCCGCCAGGAATGTTGGAAAATACTACATCCGAGATGTTAAGTTGCCTTAGGTTAGGATATATAAAATTATAGACGTATATAATGTCCCCACGGAAAAGTACGGGCCGACAAGACTGGGATTTTGTAAAACATAACCAGCGAGGGGCTAGATGGGTTAGGTTAGGTTATATTACGTTATAAACGTATATAATGTTCCCACCGAGAAGTCGGGCCGACCAGCCAGGAATGTTGTGAAATACTACATCCGAGATGTTAGGTTCGCTTAGGTTAGTATATATAACGTTATAGACGTATATAATGTCCGCACCGAGACGTACGGGCCGACACGACAGGGATTCTGCAAAACATTACAAGCGAGGGGCTAGATGGGTTAGGTTAGGTTATATTACGATATAGACGTATATAATGTGCCCACCGAGAAGTAGGGGCCGACCCGCCAGGAATGTTGGAAAATACTACATCGGAGCTGTTAAGTTGCCTTAGGTTAGGATATATAACGATATAGACGTATATAATGTCCCCACGGAGAAGTACGGGCCGACACGACCGGGATTTTGTAAAACATTACCAGCGAGGGTCTAGATGGGTTAGGTTTGGTTATATTACGATATAGACGTATATAATGTGCCCACCTAGAAGTAGGGGCCGACCCATCAGGAATGTTGGAAAATACTACATCCGAGATGTTAGGTTGCCTTAGGTTAGGATATATAACGATATAGACGTATATAATGTCCCCACGGAGAAGTACGGGCCGACACGACCGGGATTTTGTAAAACATTACCAGCGAGGGTCTAGATGGATTAGGTTAGGTTATATTACGTCATAGACGTAGATAATGTTCCCACCGAGAAGTGGGGCCGACCCGCCAGGAATGTTGTGAAATACTACATTCGAGATGTTAGGTTGCCTTTGGTTAGGATATATAACGTAATAGACGTATATAATGCCCGCTCCGAGACGTACGGGACGACACGACCGGGATTGTGTAAAACATTACAAGCGAGGGTCTAGATGGGTTAGGTTAAGTTATACTTCGTTATAAACGTATATAATGTTCCAACCGAGATGTGGGGCCGACCAGCCAGGAATGTTGTGAAATACTACATCCGAGATGTTAGGTTCGCTTAGGTTAGGATATATAACGTTATAGACGTATATAATGTCCGCACCGAGACGTACGGGCCGACACGACCGGGATTCTGCAAAACATTACAAGTGAGGGGCTAGATGGGTTAGGTTAGGTTATACTACGTTATAAACGTATATAATTTTCCCACCGAGATGTGGTGCCGACCAGCCACGAATGTTGTGAAATACTACATCCGTGATGTTAGGTTCCCTTAGGTTAGGATATATTACGTTATAGACGTATATAATGTCCGCACCGAGACGTACGAGACGACACGACCGGGATTTTGCAGAACATTACCAGCGAGGGTCTAGATGGGTTAGGTTAGGTTATACTACGTTATAAACGTATATAATTTTCCCACCGAGAAGTGGGGCCGACCAGCCAGGAATGTTGTGAAATACTACATCCGTGACGTTAGGTTCCCTTAGGTTAGGATATATAACGTTATAGACGTATATAATGTCCGCACCGAGACGTACGAGACGACACGACCGGGATTTTGTAGAACATTACCAGCGAGGGTCTAGATGGGTTAGGTTAGGTTATATTACGATATAGACGTATATAATGTTCCCACCAAGAAGTAGCGGCCGCCCCGCCAGGAATGTTGGAAAATACTACATCCGAGATGTTAGGTTCCCTTAGGTTAGGATATATAACGTTATAGACGTATATAATGTGCCCACGGAGAAGTACGGGCCGACACGACCGGGATTTTGTAAAACATTACCAGCGAGGGTCTAGATGGATTAGGTTAGGTTATATTACGTTATAGACGTAAATAATGTTCCCACCGAGAAGTGGGGCCGACCCGCAAGGAATGTTGTGAAATACTACATTCGAGATGTTAGGTTGCCTTTGGTTAGGATATATAACGTTATAGACGTATATAATGTCCGCACCGAGACGTACGGGACGACACGACCGGGATTCTGTAAAACATTACAAGCGAGGCTCTAGATGGGTTAGGTTAAGTTATACTTAGTTATAAACGTATATAACGTTCCCACCGAGAAGTGGGGCCGACCAGCCAGGAATGTTGTGAAATACTACATCCGAGATGTTAGGTTCGCTTAGGTTAGGATATATAACGTTATAGACGTATATAATGTCCGCACCGAGACGTACGGGCCGACACGACCGGGATTCTGCAAAACATTACAAGCGAGGGGCTAGATGGGTTAGGTTAGGTTATATTACGATATAGACGTATATAATGTGCCCACCGAGAAGTAGGGGCCGCCCCGCCAGGAATGTTGGAAAATACTACATCCGAGATGTTAGGTTCCCTTAGGTTAGGATATATAACGTTATAGACGTATATAATGTCCCCACGGAGAAGTACGGGCCGACACGACCGGGATTTTGTAAAACATTACCAGCGAGGGTATAGATGGATTAGGTTAGGTTATATTACGTTATAGAAGTAAATAATGTTCCCACCGAGAAGTGGGACCGACCCGCCAGGAATGTTGGAAAATACTACATCCGAGATGTTAAGTTGCCTTAGGTTAGGATATATAAAATTATAGACATATATAATGTCCCCACGGAAAAGTACGGGCCGACAAGACTGGGATTTTGTAAAACATAACCAGCGAGGGGCTAGATGGGTTAGGTTAGGTTATATTACGTTATAAACGTATATAATGTTCCCACCGAGAAGTGGGGCCGACCAGCCAGGAATGTTGTGAAATACTACATCCGAGATGTTAGGTTCGCTTAGGTTAGCATATATAACGTTATAGACGTATATAATGTCCGCACCGAGACGTACGGGCCGACACGACAGGGATTCTGCAAAACATTACAAGCGAGGGGCTAGATGGGTTAGGTTAGGTTATATTACGATACAGACGTATATAATGTGCCCACCGAGAAGTAGGGGCCGACCCGCCAGGAATGTTGGAAAATACTACATCGGAGCTGTTAAGTTGCCTTACGTTAGGATATATAACGATATAGACGTATATAATGTCCCCACGGAGAAGTACGGGCCGACACGACCGTGATTTTGTAAAACATTACCAGCGAGGGTCTAGATGGGTTACGTTTGGTTATATTACGATATAGACGTATATAATGTGCCCACCGAGAAGTAGGGGCCGACCCGCCAGGAATGTTGGAAAATACTACATCCGAGATGTTAGGTTGCCTTAGGTTAGGATATATAACGATATAGACGTATATAATGTCCCCACGGAGAAGTACGGGCCGACACGACCGGGATTTTGTAAAACATTACCAGCGAGGGTCTAGATGGATTAGGTAAGGTTATATTACGTTATAGACGTAAATAATGTTCCCACCGAGAAGTGGGGCCGACCCGCAAGGAATGTTGTGAAATACTACACTCGAGATGTTAGGTTGCCTTTGGTTAGGATATATAACGTTATAGACGTATATAATGTCCGCACCGAGACGTACGGGACGACACGACCGGGATTCTGTAAAACATTACAAGCGAGGCTCTAGATGGGTTAGGTTAAGTTATACTTAGTTATAAACGTATATAATGTTCCCACCGAGAAGTGGGGCCGACCAGCCAGGAATGTTGTGAAATACTACATCCGAGATGTTAGGTTCGCTTAGGTTAGGATATATAACGTTATAGACGTATATAATGTCCGCACCGAGACATACGGGCCGACACGACCGGGATTCTGCAAAACATTACAAGCGAGGGGCTAGATGGGTTAGGTTAGGTTATACTACGTTATAAACGTATATAATTTTCCCACCGAGATGTGGTGCCGACCAGCCACGAATGTTGTGAAATACTACATCCGAGATGTTAAGTTGCCTTAGGTTAGGATATATAAAATTATAGACATATATAATGTCCCCACGGAAAAGTACGGGCCGACAAGACTGGGATTTTGTAAAACATAACCAGCGAGGGGCTAGATGGGTTAGGTTAGGTTATATTACGTTATAAACGTATATAATGTTCCCACCGAGAAGTGGGGCCGACCAGCCAGGAATGTTGTGAAATACTACATCCGAGATGTTAGGTTCGCTTAGGTTAGCATATATAACGTTATAGACGTATATAATGTCCGCACCGAGACGTACGGGCCGACACGACAGGGATTCTGCAAAACATTACAAGCGAGGGGCTAGATGGGTTAGGTTAGGTTATATTACGATACAGACGTATATAATGTGCCCACCGAGAAGTAGGGGCCGACCCGCCAGGAATGTTGGAAAATACTACATCGGAGCTGTTAAGTTGCCTTACGTTAGGATATATAACGATATAGACGTATATAATGTCCCCACGGAGAAGTACGGGCCGACACGACCGGGATTTTGTAAAACATTACCAGCGAGGGTCTAGATGGGTTAGGTTTGGTTATATTACGATATAGACGTATATAATGTGCCCACCGAGAAGTAGGGGCCGACCCGCCAGGAATGTTGGAAAATACTACATCCGAGATGTTAGGTTGCCTTAGGTTAGGATATATAACGATATAGACGTATATAATGTCCCCACGGAGAAGTACGGGCCGACACGACCGGGATTTTGTAAAACATTACCAGCGAGGGTCTAGATGGATTAGGTTAGGTTATATTACGTTGTAGACGTAAATAATGTTCCCACCGAGAAGTGGAGCCGACCCGCCAGGAATGTTGTGAAATACTACATCCGTGATGTTAGGTTCCCTTAGGTTAGGATATATAACGTTATAGACGTATATAATGTCCGCACCGAGACGTACGAGACGACACGACCGGGATTTTGTAGAACATTACCAGCGAGGGTCTAGATGGGTTAGGTTAGGTTATACTACGTTATAAACGTATATAATTTTCCCACCGAGAAGTGGGGCCGACCAGCCAGGAATGTTGTGAAATACTACATCCGTGACGTTAGGTTCCCTTAGGTTAGGATATATAACGTTATAGACGTATATAATGTCCGCACCGAGACGTACGAGACGACACGACCGGGATTTTGTAGAACATTACCAGCGAGGGACTAGATGGGTTAGGTTAGGTTATATTACGATATAGACGTATATAATGTGCCCACCGAGAAGTAGGGACTGACCCGCCAGGAATGTTGGAAAATACTACATCCGAGATGTTAAGTTGCCTTAGGTTAGGATATATAAAATTATAGACGTATATAATGTCCCCACGGAAAAGTACGGGCCGACAAGACTGGGATTTTGTAAAACATAACCAGCGAGGGGCTAGATGGGTTAGGTTAGGTTATATTACGTTATAGACGTAGATAATGTTCCCACCGAGAAGTGGGGCCGACCCGCCAGGAATGTTGTTAAATACTACATTCGAGATGTTAGGTTGCCTTTGGTTAGGATATATAACGTTATAGACGTATATAATGTCCGCACCGAGACGTACGAGACGACACGACCGGGATTCTGTAAAACATTACCAGCGAGGGACTAGATGGGTTAGGTTAGGTTATATTACGATATAGACGTATATAATGTGCCCACCGAGAAGTAGGGACTGACCCGCCAGGAATGTTGGAAAATACTACATCCGAGATGTTAAGTTGCCTTAGGTTAGGATATATAAAATTATAGACGTATATAATGTCCCCACGGAAAAGTACGGGCCGACAAGACTGGGATTTTGTAAAACATAACCAGCGAGGGGCTAGATGGGTTAGGTTAGGTTATATTACGTTATAAACGTATATAATGTTCCCACCGAGAAGTCGGGCCGACCAGCCAGGAATGTTGTGAAATACTACATCCGAGATGTTAGGTTCGCTTAGGTTAGTATATATAACGTTATAGACGTATATAATGTCCGCACCGAGACGTACGGGCCGACACGACAGGGATTCTGCAAAACATTACAAGCGAGGGGCTAGATGGGTTAGGTTAGGTTATATTACGATATAGACGTATATAATGTGCCCACCGAGAAGTAGGGGCCGACCCGCCAGGAATGTTGGAAAATACTACATCGGAGCTGTTAAGTTGCCTTAGGTTAGGATATATAACGATATAGACGTATATAATGTCCCCACGGAGAAGTACGGGCCGACACGACCGGGATTTTGTAAAACATTACCAGCGAGGGTCTAGATGGGTTAGGTTTGGTTATATTACGATATAGACGTATATAATGTGCCCACCTAGAAGTAGGGGCCGACCCGCCAGGAATGTTGGAAAATACTACATCCGAGATGTTAGGTTGCCTTAGGTTAGGATATATAACGATATAGACGTATATAATGTCCCCACGGAGAAGTACGGGCCGACACGACCGGGATTTTGTAAAACATTACCAGCGAGGGTCTAGATGGATTAGGTTAGGTTATATTACGTCATAGACGTAGATAATGTTCCCACCGAGAAGTGGGGCCGACCCGCCAGGAATGTTGTGAAATACTACATTCGAGATGTTAGGTTGCCTTTGGTTAGGATATATAACGTAATAGACGTATATAATGCCCGCTCCGAGACGTACGGGACGACACGACCGGGATTGTGTAAAACATTACAAGCGAGGGTCTAGATGGGTTAGGTTAAGTTATACTTCGTTATAAACGTATATAATGTTCCAACCGAGATGTGGGGCCGACCAGCCAGGAATGTTGTGAAATACTACATCCGAGATGTTAGGTTCGCTTAGGTTAGGATATATAACGTTATAGACGTATATAATGTCCGCACCGAGACGTACGGGCCGACACGACCGGGATTCTGCAAAACATTACAAGCGAGGGGCTAGATGGGTTAGGTTAGGTTATACTACGTTATAAACGTATATAATTTTCCCACCGAGATGTGGTGCCGACCAGCCACGAATGTTGTGAAATACTACATCCGTGATGTTAGGTTCCCTTAGGTTAGGATATATTACGTTATAGACGTATATAATGTCCGCACCGAGACGTACGAGACGACACGACCGGGATTCTGTAAAACATTACCAGCGAGGGTCTAGATGGGTTAGGTTAGGTTATATTACGATATAGACGTATATAATGTGCCCACCGAGAAGTAGGGACTGACCCGCCAGGAATGTTGGAAAATACTACATCCGAGATGTTAAGTTGCCTTAGGTTAGGATATATAAAATTATAGACATATATAATGTCCCCACGGAAAAGTACGGGCCGACAAGACTGGGATTTTGTAAAACATAACCAGCGAGGGGCTAGATGGGTTAGGTTAGGTTATATTACGTTATAAACGTATATAATGTTCCCACCGAGAAGTGGGGCCGACCAGCCAGGAATGTTGTGAAATACTACATCCGAGATGTTAGGTTCGCTTAGGTTAGCATATATAACGTTATAGACGTATATAATGTCCGCACCGAGACGTACGGGCCGACACGACAGGGATTCTGCAAAACATTACAAGCGAGGGGCTAGATGGGTTAGGTTAGGTTATATTACGATACAGACGTATATAATGTGCCCACCGAGAAGTAGGGGCCGACCCGCCAGGAATGTTGGAAAATACTACATCGGAGCTGTTAAGTTGCCTTACGTTAGGATATATAACGATATAGACGTATATAATGTCCCCACGGAGAAGTACGGGCCGACACGACCGGGATTTTGTAAAACATTACCAGCGAGGGTCTAGATGGATTAGGTTAGGTTATATTGCGTTGTAGACGTAAATAATGTTCCCACCGAGAAGTGGAGCCGACCCGCCAGGAATGTTGTGAAATACTACATCCGTGATGTTAGGTTCCCTTAGGTTAGGATATATAACGTTATAGACGTATATAATGTCCGCACCGAGACGTACGAGACGACACGACCGGGATTTTGTAGAACATTACCAGCGAGGGTCTAGATGGGTTAGGTTAGGTTATACTACGTTATAAACGTATATAATTTTCCCACCGAGAAGTGGGGCCGACCAGCCAGGAATGTTGTGAAATACTACATCCGTGACGTTAGGTTCCCTTAGGTTAGGATATATAACGTTATAGACGTATATAATGTCCGCACCGAGACGTACGAGACGACACGACCGGGATTTTGTAGAACATTACCAGCGAGGGACTAGATGGGTTAGGTTAGGTTATATTACGATATAGACGTATATAATGTGCCCACCGAGAAGTAGGGACTGACCCGCCAGGAATGTTGGAAAATACTACATCCGAGATGTTAAGTTGCCTTAGGTTAGGATATATAAAATTATAGACGTATATAATGTCCCCACGGAAAAGTACGGGCCGACAAGACTGGGATTTTGTAAAACATAACCAGCGAGGGGCTAGATGGGTTAGGTTAGGTTATATTACGTTATAGACGTAGATAATGTTCCCACCGAGAAGTGGGGCCGACCCGCCAGGAATGTTGTTAAATACTACATTCGAGATGTTAGGTTGCCTTTGGTTAGGATATATAACGTTACAGACGTATATAATGCCCGCACCGAGACGTACGGGACGACACGACCGGGTTTCTGTAAAACATTACAAGCGAGGGTCTAGATGGGTTAGGTTAAGTTATATTTCGTTATAAACGTATATAATGTTCCCACCGAGAAGTGGGGCCGACCAGCCAGGAATGTTGTGAAATACTACATCCGAGATGTTAGGTTCGCTTAGGTTAGGATATATAACGTTATAGACGTATATAATGTCCGCACCGAGACGTACGGGCCGACACGACCGGGATTCTGCAAAACATTACAAGCGAGGGGCTAGATGGGTTAGGTTATGTTATACTACGTTATAAACTTATATAATTTTCCCACCGAGAAGTGGGGCCGACCAGCCACGAATGTTGTGAAATACTACATCCGTGATGTTAGGTTCCCTTAGGTTAGGATATATAACGTAATAGACGTATATAATGTCCGCACCGAGACGTACGAGACGACACGACCGGGATTCTGTAAAACATTACCAGCGAGGGACTAGATGGGTTAGGTTAGGTTATATTACGATATAGACGTATATAATGTGCCCACCGAGAAGTAGGGACTGACCCGCCAGGAATGTTGGAAAATACTACATCCGAGATGTTAAGTTGCCTTAGGTTAGGATATATAAAATTATAGACGTATATAATGTCCCCACGGAAAAGTACGGGCCGACAAGACTGGGATTTTGTAAAACATAACCAGCGAGGGGCTAGATGGGTTGGGTTAGGTTATATTACGTTATAAACGTATATAATGTTCCCACCGAGAAGTGGGGCCGACCAGCCAGGAATGTTGTGAAATACTACATCCGAGATGTTAGGTTCGCTTAGGTTAGTATATATAACGTTATAGACGTATATAATGTCCGCACCGAGACGTACGGGCCGACACGACAGGGATTCTGCAAAACATTACAAGCGAGGGGCTAGATGGGTTAGGTTAGGTTATATTACGATATAGACGTATATAATGTGCCCACCGAGAAGTAGGGGCCGACCCGCCAGGAATGTTGGAAAATACTACATCGGAGCTGTTAAGTTGCCTTAGGTTAGGATATATAACGATATAGACGTATATAATGTCCCCACGGAGAAGTACGGGCCGACACGACCGGAATTTTGTAAAACATTACCAGCGAGGGTCTAGATGGGTTAGGTTTGGTTATATTACGATATAGACGTATATAATGTGCCCACCTAGAAGTAGGGGCCGACCCGCCAGGAATGTTGGAAAATACTACATCCGAGATGTTAGGTTGCCTTAGGTTAGGATATATAACGATATAGACGTATATAATGTCCCCACGGAGAAGTACGGGCCAACACGACCGGGATTTTGTAAAACATTACCAGCGAGGGTTTAGATGGATTAGGTTAGGTTATATTACGTTGTAGACGTAAATAATGTTCCCACCGAGAAGTGGAGCCGACCCGCCAGGAATGTTGTGAAATACTACATTCGAGATGTTAGGTTGCCTTTGGTTAGGATATAAAACGTTATAGACGTATATAATGTCCGCGCCGAGACGTACGGGACGACACGACCGGGATTCTGTAAAACATTACAAGCGAGGTTCTAGATGGGTTAGGTTAGGTTATACTTCGTTATAAACGTATATAATGTTCCCACCGAGAAGTGGGGCCGACCAGCCAGGAATGTTGTGAAATACTACATGCGAGATGTTAGGTACCCTTAGGTTAGGATATATAACGTTATAGACGTATATAATGTCCGCACGGAGACGTACGGGCCGACACGACCGGGATTCTGCAAAACATTACAAGCGAGTGGCTAGATGGGTTAGGTTAGGTTATACTACGTTATAAACGTATATAATTTTCCCACCGAGAAGTGGGGCCGACCAGCCAGGAATGTTGTGAAATACTACATCCGTGATGTTAGGTTCCCTTAGGTTAGGATATATAACGTTATAGACGTATATAATGTCCGCACCGAGACGTACGAGACGACACGACCGGGATTTTGTAGAACATTACCAGCGAGGGTCTAGATGGGTTAGGTTAGGTTATATTACGATATAGACGTATATAATGTTCCCACCAAGAAGTAGCGGCCGCCCCGCCAGGAATGTTGGAAAATACTACATCCGAGATGTTAGGTTCCCTTAGGTTAGGATATATAACTTTATAGACGTATATAATGTCCCCGCGGAGAAGTACGGGCCGACACGACCGGGATTTTGTAAAACATTACCAGCGAGGGTCTAGATGGATTAGGTTAGGTTATATTACGTTATAGACGTGAATAATGTTCCCGCCGAGAAGTGGGGCCGACCCGCCAGGAATGTTGGAAAATACTACATTCGAGATATTAGGTTGCCTTTGGTTAGGATATATAACGTTATAGACGTATATAATGTCCGCACCGAGACGTACGGGACGACACGACCGGGATTCTGCAAAACATTACAAGCGAGGGTCTAGATGGGTTAGGTTAGGTTATATTACGATATAGACGTATATAATGTGCCCACCGAGAAGTAGGGGCCGACCCGCCAGGAATGTTGGAAAATACTACATCCGAGATGTTAAGTTGCCTTAGGTTAGGATATATAAAATTATAGACGTATATAATGTCCCCACGGAAAAGTACGGGCCGACAAGACTGGGATTTTGTAAAACATAACCAGCGAGGGGCTAGATGGGTTAGGTTAGGTTATATTACGTTATAAACGTATATAATGTTCCCACCGAGAAGTGGGGCCGACCAGCCAGGAATGTTGTGAAATACTACATCCGAGGTGTTAGGTTCGCTTAGGTTAGTATATATAACGTTATAGACGTATATAATGTCCGCACCGAGACGTACGGGCCGACACGACAGGGATTCTGCAAAACATTACAAGCGAGGGGCTAGATGGGTTAGGTTAGGTTATATTACGATATAGACGTATATAATGTGCCCACCGAGAAGTAGGGGCCGACTCGCCAGGAATGTTGGAAAATACTACATCGGAGATGTTAAGTTGCCTTAGGTTAGGATATATAACAATATAGACGTATATAATGTCCCCACGGAGAAGTACGGGCCGACACGACCGGGATTTTGTAAAACATTACCAGCGAGGGTCTAGATGGGTTAGGTTTGGTTATATTACGATATAGACGTATATAATGTGCCCACCTAGAAGTAGGGGCCGACCCGCCAGGAATGTTGGAAAATACTACATCCGAGATGTTAGGTTGCCTTAGGTTAGTATATATAACGATATAGACGTATATAATGTCCCCACGGAGAAGTACGGGCCGACACGACCGGGATTTTGTAAAACATTACCAGCGAGGCTCTAGATGGATTAGGTTAGGTTATATTACGTTATAGACGTAAATAATGTTCCCACCGAGAAGTGGGACCGACCCGCCAGGAATGTTGTGAAATACTACATTCGAGATGTTAGGTTGCCTTTGGTTAGGATATAAAACGTTATAGACGTATATAATGTCCGCGCCGAGACGTACGGGACGACACGACCGGGATTCTGTAAAACATTACAAGCGAGGGTGTAGATGGGTTAGGTTAGGTTATACTTCTTTATAAACGTATATAATGTTCCCACCGAGAAGTGGGGCCGACCAGCCAGGAATGTTGTGCGATACTACATGCGAGATGTTAGGTACCCTTAGGTTAGGATATATAACGTTATAGACGTATATAATGTCCGCACGGAGACGTACGGGCCGACACGACCGGGATTCTGCAAAACATTACAAGCGAGTGGCTAGATGGGTTAGGTTAGGTTATACTACGTTATAAACGTATATAATTTTCCCACCGAGAAGTGGGGCCGACCAGCCAGGAATGTTGTGAAATACTACATCCGTGATGTTAGGTTCCCTTAGGTTAGGATATATAACGTTATAGACGTATATAATGTCCGCACCGATACGTACGAGACGACACGACCGGGATTTTGTAGAACATTACCAGCGAGGGTCTAGATGGGTTAGGTTTGGTTATATTACGATATAGACGTATATAATGTTCCCACCAAGAAGTAGCGGCCGCCCCGCCAGGAATGTTGGAAAATACTACATCCGAGATGTTAGGTTCCCTTAGGTTAGGATATATAACTTTATAGACGTATATAATATCCCCACGGAGAAGTACGGGCCGACACGACCGGGATTTTGTAAAACATTACCAGCGAGGGTCTAGATGGGTTAGGTTAGGTTATATTACGTTATAGACGTGAATAATGTTCCCGCCGAGAAGTGGGGCCGACCCGCCAGGAATGTTGGAAAATACTACATCCGAGATGTTAGGTTCCCTTAGGTTAGGATATATAACGTTATAGACGTATATAATGTCCGCGCCGAGACGTACGGGACGACACGACCGGCATTTTGTAAAACATTACCAGCGAGGTGCTAGATGGATTAGGTTAGGTTATATTACGTTATAGACGTAAATAATGTTCCCACCGAGAAGTGCGGCCGACCCGCCAGGAATGTTGTGAAATACTACATTCGAGATATTAGGTTGCCTTTGGTTAGGATCTATAACGTTATAGACGTATATAATGTCCGCACCGAGACGTACGGGACGACACGACCGGGATTCTGCAAAACATTACAAGCGAGGTTCTAGATGGGTTAGGTTAGGTTATATTACGATATAGACGTATATAATGTGCCCACCGAGAAGTAGGGGCCGACCCGCCAGGAATGTTGGAAAATACTACATCGGAGATGTTAAGTTGCCTTAGGTTAGGATATATAACGATATAGACGTATATAATGTCCCCACGGAGAAGTACGGGCCGACACGACCGGGATTTTGTAAAACATTACCAGCGAGGGTCTAGATGGGTTAGGTTTGGTTATATTACGATATAGACGTAAATAATGTGCCCACCGAGAAGTAGGGGCCGACCCGCCAGGAATGTTGGAAAATACTACATCCGAGATGTTAGGTTGCCTTAGGTTAGGATATATAACGATATAGACGTATATAATGTCCCCACGGAGAAGTACGGGCCGACACGACCGGGATATTGTAAAACATTACAAGCGAGGGTCTAGATGGATTAGGTTAGGTTATATTACGTTATAGACGTAAATAATGTTCCCACCGAAGTGTGGGGCCGACCCGCCAGGAATGTTGGAAAATACTACATCCGAGATGTTTAGTTGCCTTTGGTTAGGATATATAACGTTATAGACGTATATAATGTCCGCACCGAGACGTACGAGACGACACGACCGGGATTCTGTAAAACATTACCAGCGAGGGTCTAGATTGGTTACGTTTGGTTATATTACGATATAGACGTATATAATGTTCCCACCGAGAAGTGGGGCCGACCAGACAGGAATGTTGTGAAATACTACATCCGAGATGTTAGGTTCCCTTAGGTTAGGATATATAACGTTATAGACGTATATAATGTCCGCACCGAGGCGTACGAGACGACACGACCGGGATTTTGTAGAACATTACCAGCGAGGGTCTAGATGGGTTAGGTTTGGTTATATTACGTTATAGACGTAAATAATGTTCCCACCGAGAAGTGGGGCCGACCAGCCAGGAATGTTGTGAAATACTACATGCGAGATGTTAGGTACCCTTGGGTTAGGATATATAACGTTATAGACGTATATAATGTCCGCACGGAGACGTACGGGCCGACACGACCGGGATTCTGCAAAACATTACAAGCGAGGGGCTAGATGGGTTAGGTTAGGTTATACTACGTTATAAACGTATATAATTTTCCCACCGAGAAGTGGGGCCGACAAGCCAGGAATGTTGTGAAATACTACATCCGTGATGTTAGGTTCCCTTAGGTTAGGATATATAACGTTATAGACGTATATAATGTCCGCACCGAGACGTACGAGACGACACGACCGGGATTTTGTAGAACATTACCAGCGAGGGTCTAGATGGGTTAGGTTAGGTTATATTACGATATAGACGTATATAATGTTCCCACCAAGAAGTAGCGGCCGCCCCGCCAGGAATGTTGGAAAATACTACATCCGAGATGTTAGGTTCCCTTAGGTTAGGATATATAACGTTATAGACGTATATAATGTCCCCACGGAGAAGTACGGGCCGACACGACCGGGATTTTGTAAAACATTACCAGCGAGGGTCTAGATGGGTTAGGTTAGGTTATATTACGTTATAGACGTGAATAATGTTCCCGCCGAGAAGTGGGGCCGACCCGCCAGGAATGTTGGAAAATACTACATCCGAGATGTTAGGTTCCCTTAGGTTAGGATATATAACGTTATAGACGTATATAATGTCCGCACCGAGACGTACGAGACGACACGACCGGGATTTTGTAGAACATTACCAGCGAGGGTCTAGATGGGTTAGGTTAGGTTATATTACGATATAGACGTATATAATGTTCCCACCAAGAAGTAGCGGCCGCCCCGCCAGGAATGTTGGAAAATACTACATCCGAGATGTTAGGTTCCCTTAGGTTAGGATATATAACTTTATAGACGTATATAATGTCCCCGCGCAGAAGTACGGGCCGACACGACCGGGATTTTGTAAAACATTACCAGCGAGGGTCTAGATGGGTTAGGTTAGGTTATATTACGTTATAGACGTGAATAATGTTCCCGCCGAGAAGTGGGGCCGACCCGCCAGGAATGTTGGAAAATACTACATTCGAGATATTAGGTTGCCTTTGGTTAGGATATATAACGTTATAGACGTATATAATGTCCGCACCGAGACGTACGGGACGACACGACCGGGATTCTGCAAAACATTACAAGCGAGGGTCTAGATGGGTTAGGTTAGGTTATATTACGATATAGACGTATATAATGTGCCCACCGAGAAGTAGGGGCCGACCCGCCAGGAATGTTGGAAAATATTACATCCGAGATGTTAAGTTGCCTTAGGTTAGGATATATAAAATTATAGACGTATATAATGTCCCCACGGAAAAGTACGGGCCGACAAGACTGGGATTTTGTAAAACATAACCAGCGAGGGGCTAGATGGGTTAGGTTAGGTTATATTACGTTATAAACGTATATAATGTTCCCACCGAGAAGTGGGGCCGACCAGCCAGGAATGTTGTGAAATACTACATCCGAGGTGTTAGGTTCGCTTAGGTTAGTATATATAACGTTATAGACGTATATAATGTCCGCACCGAGACGTACGGGCCGACACGACAGGGATTCTGCAAAACATTACAAGCGAGGGGCTAGATGGGTTAGGTTAGGTTATATTACGATATAGACGTATATAATGTGCCGACCGAGAAGTAGGGGCCGACTCGCCAGGAATGTTGGAAAATACTACATCGGAGATGTTAAGTTGCCTTAGGTTAGGATATATAACAATATAGACGTATATAATGTCCCCACGGGGAAGTACGGGCCGACACGACCGGGATTTTGTAAAACATTACCAGCGAGGGTCTAGATGGGTTAGGTTTGGTTATATTACGATATAGACGTATAAAATGTGCCCACCTAGAAGTAGGGGCCGACCCGCCAGGAATGTTGGAAAATACTACATCCGAGATGTTAGGTTGCCTTAGGTTAGTATATATAACGATATAGACGTATATAATGTCCCCACGGAGAAGTACGGGCCGACACGACCGGGATTTTGTAAAACATTACCAGCGAGGCTCTAGATGGATTAGGTTAGGTTATATTACGTTATAGACGTAAATAATGTTCCCACCGAGAAGTGGGACCGACCCGCCAGGAATGTTGTGAAATACTACATTCGAGATGTTAGGTTGCCTTTGGTTAGGATATAAAACGTTATAGACGTATATAATGTCCGCGCCGAGACGTACGGGACGACACGACCGGGATTCTGTAAAACATTACAAGCGAGGGTGTAGATGGGTTAGGTTAGGTTATACTTCTTTATAAACGTATATAATGTTCCCACCGAGAAGTGGGGCCGACCAGCCAGGAATGTTGTGCGATACTACATGCGAGATGTTAGGTACCCTTAGGTTAGGATATATAACGTTATAGACGTATATAATGTCCGCACGGAGACGTACGGGCCGACACGACCGGGATTCTGCAAAACATTACAAGCGAGTGGCTAGATGGGTTAGGTTAGGTTATACTACGTTATAAACGTATATAATTTTCCCACCGAGAAGTGGGGCCGACCAGCCAGGAATGTTGTGAAATACTACATCCGTGATGTTAGGTTCCCTTAGGTTGGGATATATAACGTTATAGACGTATATAATGTCCGCACCGATACGTACGAGACGACACGACCGGGATTTTGTAGAACATTACCAGCGAGGGTCTAGATGGGTTAGGTTTGGTTATATTACGATATAGACGTATATAATGTTCCCACCAAGAAGTAGCGGCCGCCCCGCCAGGAATGTTGGAAAATACTACATCCGAGATGTTAGGTTCCCTTAGGTTAGGATATATAACTTTATAGACGTATATAATATCCCCACGGAGAAGTACGGGCCGACACGACCGGGATTTTGTAAAACATTACCAGCGAGGGTCTAGATGGGTTAGGTTAGGTTATATTACGTTATAGACGTGAATAATGTTCCCGCCGAGAAGTGGGGCCGACCCGCCAGGAATGTTGGAAAATACTACATCCGAGATGTTAGGTTCCCTTAGGTTAGGATATATAACGTTATAGACGTATATAATGTCCGCGCCGAGACGTACGGGACGACACGACCGGCATTTTGTAAAACATTACCAGCGAGGTGCTAGATGGATTAGGTTAGGTTATATTACGTTATAGACGTAAATAATGTTCCCACCGAGAAGTGCGGCCGACCCGCCAGGAATGTTGTGAAATACTACATTCGAGATATTAGGTTGCCTTTGGTTAGGATCTATAACGTTATAGACGTATATAATGTCCGCACCGAGACGTACGGGACGACACGACCAGGATTCTGCAAAACATTACAAGCGAGGTTCTAGATGGGTTAGGTTAGGTTATATTACGATATAGACGTATATAATGTGCCCACCGAGAAGTAGGGGCCGACCCGCCAGGAATGTTGGAAAATACTACATCGGAGATGTTAAGTTGCCTTAGGTTAGGATATATAACGATATAGACGTATATAATGTCCCCACGGAGAAGTACGGGCCGACACGACCGGGATTTTGTAAAACATTACCAGCGAGGGTCTAGATGGGTTAGGTTTGGTTATATTACGATATAGACGTAAATAATGTGCCCACCGAGAAGTAGGGGCCGACCCGCCAGGAATGTTGGAAAATACTACATCCGAGATGTTAGGTTGCCTTAGGTTAGGATATATAACGATATAGACGTATATAATGTCCCCACGGAGAAGTACGGGCCGACACGACCGGGATATTGTAAAACATTACAAGCGAGGGTCTAGATGGATTAGGTTAGGTTATATTACGTTATAGACGTAAATAATGTTCCCACCGAAGTGTGGGGCCGACCCGCCAGGAATGTTGGAAAATACTACATCCGAGATGTTTAGTTGCCTTTGGTTAGGATATATAACGTTATAGACGTATATAATGTCCGCACCGAGACGTACGAGACGACACGACCGGGATTCTGTAAAACATTACCAGCGAGGGTCTAGATTGGTTACGTTTGGTTATATTACGATATAGACGTATATAATGTTCCCACCGAGAAGTGGGGCCGACCAGACAGGAATGTTGTGAAATACTACATCCGAGATGTTAGGTTCCCTTAGGTTAGGATATATAACGTTATAGACGTATATAATGTCCGCACCGAGGCGTACGAGACGACACGACCGGGATTTTGTAGAACATTACCAGCGAGGGTCTAGATGGGTTAGGTTTGGTTATATTACGTTATAGACGTAAATAATGTTCCCACCGAGAAGTGGGGCCGACCAGCCAGGAATGTTGTGAAATACTACATGCGAGATGTTAGGTACCCTTGGGTTAGGATATATAACGTTATAGACGTATATAATGTCCGCACGGAGACGTACGGGCCGACACGACCGGGATTCTGCAAAACATTACAAGCGAGGGGCTAGATGGGTTAGGTTAGGTTATACTACGTTATAAACGTATATAATTTTCCCACCGAGAAGTGGGGCCGACAAGCCAGGAATGTTGTGAAATACTACATCCGTGATGTTAGGTTCCCTTAGGTTAGGATATATAACGTTATAGACGTATATAATGTCCGCACCGAGACGTACGAGACGACACGACCGGGATTTTGTAGAACATTACCAGCGAGGGTCTAGATGGGTTAGGTTAGGTTATATTACGATATAGACGTATATAATGTTCCCACCAAGAAGTAGCGGCCGCCCCGCCAGGAATGTTGGAAAATACTACATCCGAGATGTTAGGTTCCCTTAGGTTAGGATATATAACGTTATAGACGTATATAATGTCCCCACGGAGAAGTACGGGCCGACACGACCGGGATTTTGTAAAACATTACCAGCGAGGGTCTAGATGGGTTAGGTTAGGTTATATTACGTTATAGACGTGAATAATGTTCCCGCCGAGAAGTGGGGCCGACCCGCCAGGAATGTTGGAAAATACTACATCCGAGATGTTAGGTTCCCTTAGGTTAGGATATATAACGTTATAGACGTATATAATGTCCCCACGGAGAAGTACGGGCCGACACGACCGGGATTTTGTAAAACATTACCAGCGAGGTGCTAGATGGATTAGGTTAGGTTATATTACGTTATAGACGTAAATAATGTTCCCACCGAAGTGTGGGGCCGACCCGCCAGGAATGTTGGAAAATACTACATCCCAGATGTTTAGTTGCCTTTGGTTAGGATATATAACGTTATAGACGTATATAATGTCCGCACCGAGACGTACGGGACGACACGACCGGGATTCTGCAAAACATTACAAGCGAGGGTCTAGATGGGTTAGGTTAGGTTATATTACGATATAGACGTATATAATGTGCCCACCGAGAAGTAGGGGCCGACCCGCCAGGAATGTTGGAAAATACTACATCGGAGATGTTAAGTTGCCTTAGGTTAGGATATATAACGATATAGACGTATATAATGTCCCCACGGAGAAGTACGGGCCCACACGACCGGGATTTTGTAAAACATTACCAGCGAGGGTCTAGATGGGTTAGGTTTGGTTATATTACGTTATAGACGTAAATAATGTTCCCACCGAGAAGTGGGGCCGACCAGCCAGGAATGTTGTGAAATACTACATGCGAGATGTTAGGTACCCTTAGGTTAGGATATATAACGTTATAGACGTATATAATGTCCGCACGGAGACGTACGGGCCGACACGACCGGGATTCTGCAAAACATTACAAGCGAGTGGCTAGATGGGTTAGGTTAGGTTATACTACGTTATAAACGTATATAATTTTCCCACCGAGAAGTGGGGCCGACGAGCCAGGAATGTTGTGAAATACTACATCCATGATGTTAGGTTCCCTTAGGTTAGGATATATAACGTTATAGACGTATATAATGTCCGCACCGAGACGTACGAGACGACACGACCGGGATTTTGTAGAACATTACCAGCGAGGGTCTAGATGGGTTAGGTTAGGTTATATTACGATATAGACGTATATAATGTTCCCACCAAGAAGTAGCGGCCGCCCCGCCAGGAATGTTGGAAAATACTACATCCGAGATGTTAGGTTCCCTTAGGTTAGGATATATAACTTTATAGACGTATATAATGTCCCCACGGAGAAGTACGGGCCGACACGACCGGGATTTTGTAAAACATTACCAGCGAGGGTCTAGATGGGTTAGGTTAGGTTATATTACGTTATAGACGTGAATAATGTTCCCGCCGATAAGTGGGGCCGACCCGCCTGGAATGTTGGAAAATAGTACATCCGAGATGTTAGGTTCCCTTAGGTTAGGATGTATAACGTTATAGACGTATATAATGTCCCCACGGAGAAGTACGGGCCGACACGACCGGGATTTTGTAAAACATTACCAGCGAGGTTCTAGATGGATTAGGTTAGGTTATATTACGTTATAGACGTAAATAATGTTCCCACCAAGAAGTGCGGCCGACCCGCCAGGAATGTTGGAAAATACTACATCCGAGATGTTAGGTTGCCTTTGGTTAGGATATATAACGTTATAGACGTATATAATGTCCGCACCGAGACGTACGGGCCGACACGACCGGGATTCTGCAAAACATTACCAGCGAGGGGCTGGATGGGTTAGGTTAGGTTATATTACGATATAAACGTATATAATGTGCCCACCGAGAAGTAGGGGCCGACCCGCCAGGAATGTCGGAAAATACTACATCGGAGATGTTAAGTTGCATTAGGTTAGGATATATAACGATATAGACGAATATAATGTCCCCACGGAGAAGTACGGGCCGACACGACCGGGATTTTGTAAAACATTACCAGCGAGGGTCTAGATGGGTTAGGTTTGGTTATATTACGATATAGACGTAAATAATGTTCCCACCGAGAAGTGGGGCCGACCCGCCAGGAATGTTGTGAAATACTACATCCGAGATGTTAGGTTCCCCTAGGTTAGGATATATAACGATATAGACGTATATAATGTCCGCACCGAGACGTACGAGACGACACGACCGGGATTCTGTAAAACATTGCCAGCGAGGGTCTAGATGGGTTAGGTTAGGTTATATTACGATATAGACGTATATAATGTGCCCACCGAGAAGTAGGGGCCGACCCGCCAGGAATGTTGGAAAATACTACAATCGAGATTTTAAGTTGCCTTAGGTTAGGATATATAAAATTATAGACTTATAAAATGTCCCCACGGAAAAGTACGGCCCGACATGACCGGGATTTTGGAAAACATTACAAGCGAGGGTCTAGATGGATTAGGTTAGGTTATATTACGTTATAGACGTAAATAATGTTCCCACCGAGAAGTGGGACCGACCCGCCAGGAATGTTGTGAAATACTACATTCGAGATGTTAGGTTGCCTTTGGTTAGGATACAAAACGTTATAGACGTATATAATGTCCGCGGCGAGACGTACGGGACGACACGACCGGGATTCTGTAAAACACTACAAGCGAGGGTCTAGATGGGTTAGGTTAGGTTATACTTCGTTATAAACGTATATAATGTTTCCACCGAGAAGTGGGGCCGACCCGCCAGGAATGTTGTGAAATACTACATGCGAGATGTTAGGTACCCTTAGGTTAGGATATATAACGTTATAGACGTATATAATGTCCGCACGGAGACGTACGGGCCGACACGACCGGGATTCTGCAAAACATTACAAGCGAGTGGCTAGATGGGTTAGGTTAGGTTATACTACGTTATAAACGTATATAATTTTCCCACCGAGAAGTGGGGCCGACCAGCCAGGAATGTTGTGAAATACTACATCCGTGATGTTAGGTTACCTTAGGTTAGGATATATAACGTTGTAGACGTATATAATGTCCGCACCGAGACGTACGAGACGACACGACCGGGATTTTGTAGAACATTACCAGCGAGGGTCTAGATGGGTTAGGTTAGGTTATATTACGATATAGACGTATATAATGTGCCCACCGAGAAGTAGGGGCCGACCCGCCAGGAATGTTGGAAAATACTACATCGGAGATGTTAAGGTGCCTTAGGTTAGGATATATAACGATATAGACGTATATAATGTCCCCACGGAGAAGTACGGGCCGACACGACCGGGATTTTGTAAAACATTACCAGCGAGGGTATAGATGGGTTAGGTTTGGTTATTAGACGATATAGACGTAAATAATGTGCCCACCGAGAAGTAGGGGCCGACCCGCCAGGAATGTTGGAAAATACTACATCCGAGATGTTAGGTTGCCTTAGGTTAGGATATATAACGATATAGACGTATATAATGTCCCCACGGAGAAGTACGGGCCGACACGACCGGGATTTTGTAAAACATTACCAGCGAGGGTCTAGATGGATTAGGTTAGGTTATATTACGTTATAGACGTAAATAATATTCCCACCGAGAAGTGGGGCCGACCCGCCAGGAATGTTGTGAAATACTACATCCGAGATGTTAGGTTGCCTTAGGTTAGGATATATAACGATATAGACGTATATAATGTCCCCACGGAGAAGTACGGGCCGACACGACCGGGATTTTGTAAAACATTACCAGCGAGGGTCTAGATGGATTAGGTTAGGTTATATTACGTTATAGACGTAAATAATGTTCCCACCGAGAAGTGGGGCCGACCCGCCAGGAATGTTGTGAAATACTACATTCGAGATGTTAGGTTGCCTTTGGTTAGGATATAAAACGTTATAGACGTATATAATGTCCGCGCCGAGACGTACGGGCCGACACGACCGGGATTCTGCAAAACATTACAAGCGAGTGGCTAGATGGGTTAGGTTAGGTTATACTACGTTATAAACGTATATAATTTTCCCACCGAGAAGTGGGGCCGACCAGCCAGGAATGTTGTGAAATACTACATCCGTGATGTTAGGTTACCTTAGGTTAGGATATATAACGTTGTAGACGTATATAATGTCCGCACCGAGACGTACGAGACGACACGACCGGGATTTTGTAGAACATTACCAGCGAGGGTCTAGATGGGTTAGGTTAGGTTATATTACGATATAGACGTATATAATGTGCCCACCGAGAAGTAGGGGCCGACCCGCCAGGAATGTTGGAAAATACTACATCGGAGATGTTAAGGTGCCTTAGGTTAGGATATATAACGATATAGACGTATATAATGTCCCCACGGAGAAGTACGGGCCGACACGACCGGGATTTTGTAAAACATTACCAGCGAGGGTATAGATGGGTTAGGTTTGGTTATTAGACGATATAGACGTAAATAATGTGCCCACCGAGAAGTAGGGGCCGACCCGCCAGGAATGTTGGAAAATACTACATCCGAGATGTTAGGTTGCCTTAGGTTAGGATATATAACGATATAGACGTATATAATGTCCCCACGGAGAAGTACGGGCCGACACGACCGGGATTTTGTAAAACATTACCAGCGAGGGTCTAGATGGATTAGGTTAGGTTATATTACGTTATAGACGTAAATAATATTCCCACCGAGAAGTGGGGCCGACCCGCCAGGAATGTTGTGAAATACTACATTCGAGATGTTAGGTTGCCTTTGGTTAGGATATAAAACGTTATAGACGTATATAATGTCCGCGCCGAGACGTACGGGCCGACACGACCGGGATTCTGCAAAACATTACAAGCGAGTGGCTAGATGGGTTAGGTTAGGTTATACTACGTTATAAACGTATATAATTTTCCCACCGAGAAGTGGGGCCGACCAGCCAGGAATGTTGTGAAATACTACATCCGTGATGTTAGGTTACCTTAGGTCAGGATATATAACGTTGTAGACGTATATAATGTCCGCACCGAGACGTACGAGACGACACGACCGGGATTTTGTAGAACATTACCAGCGAGGGTCTAGATGGGTTAGGTTAGGTTATATTACGATATAGACGTATATAATGTGCCCACCGAGAAGTAGGGGCCGACCCGCCAGGAATGTTGGAAAATACTACATCGGAGATGTTAAGGTGCCTTAGGTTAGGATATATAACGATATAGACGTATATAATGTCCCCACGGAGAAGTACGGGCCGACACGACCGGGATTTTGTAAAACATTACCAGCGAGGGTATAGATGGGTTAGGTTTGGTTATTAGACGATATAGACGTAAATAATGTGCCCACCGAGAAGTAGGGGCCGACCCGCCAGGAATGTTGGAAAATACTACATCCGAGATGTTAGGTTGCCTTAGGTTAGGATATATAACGATATAGACGTATATAATGTCCCCACGGAGAAGTACGGGCCGACACGACCGGGATTTTGTAAAACATTACCAGCGAGGGTCTAGATGGATTAGGTTAGGTTATATTACGTTATAGACGTAAATAATATTCCCACCGAGAAGTGGGGCCGACCCGCCAGGAATGTTGTGAAATACTACATTCGAGATGTTAGGTTGCCTTTGGTTAGGATATAAAACGTTATAGACGTATATAATGTCCGCGCCGAGACGTACGGGCCGACACGACCGGGATTCTGCAAAACATTACAAGCGAGTGGCTAGATGGGTTAGGTTAGGTTATACTACGTTATAAACGTATATAATTTTCCCACCGAGAAGTGGGGCCGACCAGCCAGGAATGTTGTGAAATACTACATCCGTGATGTTAGGTTACCTTAGGTTAGGATATATAGCGTTATAGACGTATATAATGTCCCCACGGAGAAGTACGGGCCGACACGACCGGCATTTTGTAAAACATTACCAGCGAGGGTCTAGCTGGGTTAGGTTA